>JAODLM010000595.1:0-186720 GCA_036937905.1 Salvia rosmarinus
TTCCTAAATCTATTTTTGAGAATCTTCAATCTGAGTTTTAATAAAAGTAATTGAATATATTATGAGTAGAGTAAGGGTCTCATAATAGTGTAATATTAAATTAGTTAGAGGTGGATCATAGGTGGTAAAAGATAGTAAATAAATGGGTTGTTGAAAATAAAAGAGAAATAATGATGGACTATGGTGGTAAAATGTATAAATAAAATATATTATTAAGGGTAAAATTGGGAAGATAATTACCATAAATAGATAGAAAAGAAGTTGTGGGACGTCCCAAAATAAAAACTAAGATGAAAATTAGGGACGAGGCGAGTAATTAGTTAATAAACTTCGCATTATCTTCATTATTTATAGTTTAGTATTATGTTAACTAGCTTTTATGCGTAACTTGTGGCTACTTAGAGGGTGTTTGGCTGAGCTTATAAGCTCCCAAAACAACTTATAAGATGTTTTCAAGCTTAAAAAAGCAACATAATCTGTTTTTGGGAGCTTATAAGCTCAATACACCTCTAATCTCGTCGCGGCTTCCCATACTTATCCGATCGACCTATTTAGCGATTATGGACAGTTGATAGACTTCAACGCTTGGGAATTTCTCGTTTCTTTGAATCGAGATCAAGGATTACTTAACATAGGTAAGATACCAACTAGAGATGCATGACAAATTGCAGTCACAATTGAGTTTATTAAAATTTAAAACTTCAAAAAAAGGCAACAAAATATTTGACTAAACTTTTATTGTCTAGTAATGTTTCCTCATTGATGTCAAGAAAACAATAATCCATTTGTTTCTGGATCTCGTTCAATCTCCTACAGATTTTGGAATGAAGATGGAATTTATAGTGCGAGATATGAATTGTAGTGAAGTTGATGACACATCTATGGGCATTCAGGCTTCTACGGTTGCAAGGATATGATGTTAACAAGTATAAATTACAAATTACAAACTCCATCGTCTCTTTAATAATTTCTGATGGGATATGGTGACAGCAGGCCTTGGCGAGGCCAAACAGTGGGCGACATTATGGACAACCAACGAAAGGCCCGACCTCTAAACCCTAATCAAGACTTTGTCAAAGCGCCACCTTGCATGGGCGAGGATCCCTACATGGGCGAGGATCCCTACATGCGCGAAGAGTCCCTACATGGAAGGGATCAGATCCGCCAATTGGGGATTGGGCACGTCTTTAGGGGTCCTCGAGATATGTATAAATAGGGGTTAGATCGGCGGTGAAAGGGTTGCAACTATTAGAATACTAGAGCTTTTCAATACATTTCATTGTAATCATACATAGTGTAAGTATTGAGGAATCACTCCTCCGTGGGCGTAGATCTTACTCTCGATCGAACCACGTAAAGCCTTTGTGTTCTTCTTGCTTTACACAAATCTAGTATATTAACATACACTAGATTTATCAGTTGCCTAAAACAGATTAATTAATTTAATGGCGAGATATCTTGAGGAAATTCAAAGAGGGTGACAAATTTTGTTGCCATAGAGGTGAAGTGACTCAATCTACCAAGCCAATGTACAATCTATACAGGGCTTCCCAGATCCGATTTGCAGGAGAAGAGATTCTTGAAGAAGCCTACGACTTCTCTTGCAAGTTCTTACAAGATTGGTTAGCAGACGATGAACTCCTCGATAAATGGATTATATCTAAGGACTTGCCTAATGAGGTAACTAAAAACTTATATCTGGTTTCTCCGTCTTTGTCTCAACAATGATGCAATTATAGCTATATAGAGGTGGTCTCCTTTAAGGGTGTTAAATTTTCGGTTAATCGAAAACCGAATAGGTTCTAACTATTCGAGTTAACAGAAAAATTCAATTAAAATTAATTAATAATAAAATAAATAAAATAATAATTAAAAATTGAAACTTATTAAAATTAAATAAAACATTTAACAAGTAATTAAAATAATTTAAAACTAATTTTAAATTTTAATTAATTAATTAATTAATAAGTAAAATAATAATTTCAAAATAAAAAATAGTTTTGGTTCGAACTGTTCGAATTTCAATTAACTAATAATAACCGATTTTTTTCAACTCTGGAACCGAAACCAGGCGATAACGAATTTGTGGTTTTCGATTAACAGAAATTGGTCGATTTTGGTTCGATTCGGTTCTAACAGCTGTTTGGACACCTCTAGTCTTGTCTGAGCGTCCGCGTGTACGGACAATGATACTTTTCTTCAATATAAATAATACTTTCTTCAATATAAATGATACTCTCAATTACAGTGTATAAAGTAAATGATATATACTTTTCTTAAGAATAACTGATGCTTTTATCCGTCCGTACCGTGCAAATGGATGTACATGAATTTTTGTGATCTATATTTAGTTTTGGTTAATATAACTTTTTAAACCAAAGTTTATCCATTTTTTAAAGAAATACACCACACTTTTGGTACTGACAGAATAATATCCACTATTTTGGTTTTTTATTTTCAAATCTATATCTATCCCAATTTTTCCAATAGTCACGATTGCAACAGAAAGTATATTGAATTAAGCTAGATGACAATATTGTTTCTAATTGACATGAAACTAAAAAATTTCACATCATTATTTGCATTCCATCATTAACTCCATTCAGATTTCCGGTTAATGCGGCTATTCTATAGCACAAAAGTGGGTCTAATCTGATTTGAAAGTGGAATCAATTTGCTAGGTTCTATTTTATCATTATCTAAAGTATAGTCTATTTCTAAAAATGATAAACTTTAACTGAGAAACTGATATTAAACCTTCGATTCTTTTATTATTATAAAAAATATAGATAAAGGTCAGATTGGATGTGCCATGGTATGCCACCCTAACACGAGTAGAGCTGCGTATTATACGCAACATTACGGTGGTTCCTCCACTGTGTGGATCGCCAAGATTTTATACAGTTAAATGCTCTTTTTTTTAAGCAAGAACATATATACAACTGTCTAAATAGATCCTTAAAAAAAAGATTAGGCCCTTTTTAGATTTGAAGTTCATTTATATATTTAGATGGGATCAGCAAGAACCTTTCCCCTTTAGTAACCTATAGAAATCATGCTTTTATATAGAACATACAATAGTGCTTCATATACAATCATGTTTTATTATGATTATAATTTCTTTTGTATACTATGATAATCATCCTTTTAATAGTAAAAATGTTAATGATCCAAATTGATTCTTGTCGACCTTTCTTAACAATATCTGATCTACTCATCAAGTTTTCTTTGGTAGGGACATTTTTTAATTCAAAACAAAATATCATCTTAATTTGTTCATGAACTTTAATTTGCTATCTATCAGTTAATGAACATAAAGACTCTTAAGTGGTCCGTCTCACCGTGCGCTTGGATCCTAGTACTTGACTCGGTATCAGGATCCACGATCAACCACATATTATAAGTGAAATGAAGTGATGATTCTTATAAATAAAAGTGAAAATTCTTATGATTTAAAATTACAGTGTTCTGAAGAAAGCTACAATTTTTCCAATAAAAGTGAATGTTGTTATGATTAAAAGTAACAATTGTTTTATAAAAAAAAGTGATAGTTTTTATGAATAAAACTGATAGATAGTTTAAAAAATTAATAAATGTTCTTACCAATTATCTAATATATATTTCTTTGTATTTTTTTCCTCCAAAAAAACATGATTCCAATAAAAGTGACAATAGTTACGAATAAAAGTAAATGGATTGAAAAGAAATCAGACCCGACTCGCTCACACGGTACAATGTAGCGTGGAGGACAGGAGGAGTATGCCTCATTAATAGATTTGTCCATGTATATGTGGTTTGTTATTTATAACTCCTTTCGATTATTATCTCTTGCAATATGATTTTTACAATTTTTTCCAAAAGACTAATTTGTCACAAGGCATAAAGAATAGTACTACATCCGTCCTATTATTGTTGACTCGTTCTTTTTCGGGTTGTCCTATTATTGTTGGCTGTTCAAAAAGAAAATAATTTTACACTAAAAGCACTTGATTTAGTGTAACACACTACTTTACACACAAAACACAACTCTCTTTAATCTATGTAACAAGAAAGGAACCAATAATACTGGGACGGAGGAGTATATTTGGGGCCTAAATTTGACTAATTTTATAGGATGCGGATATTGATAACGATGACTATTTGGGTGGCAAGATTGGATTCGGGAGATGCCAATCCCAACATCAGATTGAATGGAATTATATGAAAGGGTATTTGTGCATGCATACATAATTGGAGTTCAAATTTTAATGTGTTAATTGTGCTAACTCATAGTTCGATTTTATTATTACTCGAGCGGATGATATAAAATCACAATATTCAAAATTTGGCATAAGCAGAAAAGAAATGCTGGTAGCTTACTTTTGGCCGCCGCAACTACATTCGAACCAGAAAAAGCAAGAGAATTATGTGGGCAAAATCTCAATTGATTTCTAGGATGATCAAGACATTTTTTGACAAAGAACCCTCCATGGATCAACAATCTATTCTGTTAAAAGAACTCAGAAACAACACCAATGGCTCAGACAAGTTGAATAGGTATTCTCATCTCTTTATTTTATTAAAATAGAATGATACTTTAATTGCTTTGAATATACAAACACAAGTTAATTAGAAAAAGTCAACAAATAAAGTGAGCAAAAATGTTATGTATAGTCGACATCATCGCACGTTGGTCATACAGGTTGGGGGCCAGAGTTTTTAATTTTAAAATGATCAGGATCACATTCAATTAGGATTAAAAAAATTGAAGATTAATAATTTTAATTGAAATTAATAAACTCTAATTAAATGTGATCCCAACACGTCTCATGTGAGGGCGTCCTTATAGAAAATTGTGTCTAATTTTTATTATTTTGCTTTGTAATATTGGTGTACTATAACTTTATTTTTCTTTAAAAACAATATGGGGATGTTGGTTCACGAGGATTCGAGGTAAATTTACTTTTAGAAAATATCTTTAGTTTTATTAGTTTTCAAAATTTCTAACATATTTCCGTAATTTTTTGTTATTGTAAACAATTTTCTATGTACTTTACATGTCTTATGCTTTAGTCTTATTTATTCTTAAGTGGCTCGCTTTGGCACTCTACTTTATATGTTGATTACCTTTTTTACTTTTTATTTTTAGTGTCTAACTTATTTGATGGTAATATTTTTAGATTTCAATAAAGTTGTAAATAGTGAAAAACATACCAATTTGAAAGTATCCTGCCATACTCTTCATAAAAAATGTTCGATAAATCAAAATTGACTGATAGCTACCTCTTGTAAATTTTACTTAATTTTACTTCTTACGACTCTATCATTTGTCGTATGAATCAGCGTTGAGACAGGGCATCGTGTTGTCAATATTCTACTAGAAGCCATCTACGAGCTATCAGAAGGTTTTGATGCACTGTGAGTTTCTCCATTTTCTTCAATTGTCTTTTCTTTTTCGTTAATTAATGCACTTATTGTTTGCCATATCGGATGGTATTTGTGGCTGGCGAAGTTTGATAAAGAAGAGGAAAATTTATGGGAAGGCAGAGCTCCTTGTCACCACGTTAAACATTTGCTCTGCTCATTTTCTACCAAGCGGCGATAGTTTGTACCATCGTCGGGGCGGTCTTGACAAATAATGGGTTGGAAGAAACAACAAAATGGACCATTTTCACTATGGAATACAATTGAATATATCTAAAAGATGCACAATATATCATTTATAAAAAATTATTTTTTACAAAATTTGGACCCCAAAAGTTTATAACAAAATTTTGGGACATTGAATATTTTATTTTTGAAAGAATATTTTATTAATATAATAGGATATATAAAATATTGGACCCTTAAAATGATGGGCCACGGCGATCGCCCATGCTCGCCCGCCTCTCGGGACGATACGACCATCGTGAATACATAACTCTGTCAAGCTCATAAACAAAATCTGTCACCACCTTTCTCATATTCCAAATAAAAGGTAAAATAAATGACTTATATGCTATGTGGTGTCCGGCGAGATCGTCAACACTACAACAAAAAATAGTTTTGGGACATCGAAATGTGCCTCAATATATACAATTTTGGGGCACTTGTGATTTTGGGGGCATTTATCATATGTGTTGCCAAGTATCGTGTCCCAATAGTGTTGGGGCACATTTAAGTGTCTCTAAGCCAATAGCTTTCAATCATTTTCATATGTCCCAAGATTGATTTCTTAAGGCATATATAAATGCCCTTAACAGATTTAGAGGCACATTTATGTCCGATATTTATAAAAAGACACAAATAAGTGTTTCTATGTTGTATTTCAAGGCATTTACATATACCTTGAAATGTAATATCGAACACTTATTTGTGTCTTTATATAAATATCGGGACATAAATATGTAACATCAAAATTCATTTATGTCTTGATTAATTTCTTGGGGCACTTGCTTGTGCCCTTAAATTCAATTTGAGGCATATAATGTGTAACAATAAACTTTATATATGTCCACAAATTAATATTATGGGGCACTTACTTGAGTCTTCACATAAAACTAGAAACACTTTCATGTGTAGAATTAGAAATCTTGTGCCCCAAAACACATTACTATATATAATTTATTTAAAATCTACAACCGTCAACTTTTAATACTAAACAATCTAAATGACAATTATGCATAAAGCTCATGTCCATATTTGCTAGAAAAAATAAATGGAGTCATAAAATTGTTTCTACATAATACAAATTAAAAGATCACACCATCTAAAATATGAAAGGTCCTTTGAGATTAAATACTCTTGCTTTTTTTCCAATTATTTTCTTTTCAATTATTTTTCTAAAATTAAGAAAATATACAGAATGTTGCTTTTGCGAGAAGAAAGGGAAGCAAAGCTACCTCAATTTGACCCTGAAGGAATCTAATGTAGCCAATGACTTCTGATAAGATAGAAGCAGTGTCAGTCTGCAAAAGAGCAACATGCCACAACTATTCTTTAAATGTCAAAAAACACAAGCTCATATCATATTATAAAGTAAACAAAAGAAGCATCTCTCTTGTTTTTACATGATGTTTCACTGATTAATGATGATATAAAATTATTTTACTTTTATGGGCTTTATGCTTATAAATGTATATAGTTTATATCTCAAAGGATCGAAGCCCAGAACATATATCATATGGAATGCGAAAGTCAATTAAACGAAACACATGTTAAATATAGCATTGAATAAAAGGTTTGAACTGACTATCATATATGATATTTTACACAAATTCTTTTAATTACCTTCCCAAATGGAGAAACAAGTTGGTGAAGAGCTGTTACTCTATCCCAAAATTCTTTTAATTTTGGGGAAAGAAAATTCAAGTACACAAAATAAAATTCTAAAACTAGTTGAGAACATATAAATGGGAACATAATAGATACTCACTTCCTTAGACATTCATTATAAAATCCATAGACTTGTGTGATCTGCAGGATAACAAATGAAAACTACCATCAGTAACAAAGATTAGTGCCTCAATAAAACAAAGGCGGCTAGAAATGCAAACTTTATTTCAGTTTCTACAGTATTATCACAAAATTGATGAATTTTCTCTACCACTACTAGATATGCAAACCATATATATAGCCACAATTTTTAACTGGGAAAAACACGGTAAAACCTTTTGAACAAAATCAAATTTTGAAACATAATAAAATCAGGATTTATTCCAGAAAAATTTACAAAAACCGTGCTTCTAAGCATTTTCTCAAAGTAAGAAAAGAGTTAAATTACCATATATAACTAGAAAACCAGCTCATTAAATATGTACATGTAACTTTTCTTACTTTGATACATGTACATATTTTCCAGTACATGTATAAACTTAGCACTAAATGGATGGATAATCTTCTCTCTCATAGAGTTGCAACTTTCTCGCTTAGATGAAAGGAAATAATGCATATTCCGCATAAAACAGATTCCATATGAACGGTAAGATCGCTTCCTGCAAGATTCAACCATTTGCATTTTGACATATTTGGTCAAATATGTAAAGGTTATGCTTCTTAAAAGATGCTACATTTCTCTAATTAACTTAATCAAAACATATAAATCATTCATAAGCCTTTTCAGAAACTTCCATCCATGTACATCAGAATCTGCTAGTTACTTCATTAGGAGGCGAAACCAACCTTGGTTTGCTTTAAAATATGATTCTTCACATGATGCCATTCCATTAACAGTATATTAACAGAAAACAACAAATGAGTTAGAATTACCTTCCTATAGTTTGCCTTTTCCAGTATCCAAGCCTGCAACATACAAAATTTCAAATATCTAAAATTATGATTTACACTTGACATCTCATGGTTTTGGAATTTTGCCTTGCAATGTTACAGAATAATTTACTGAATTAAAATTAGTTGCCTCTACATGCCAAAGAGTGGAGAAGATCTAAAGAGCAATCTATTTCAGGTTCTTTATTGTTCATAAGAGATACTTCAAACATACCTGGAAAAGTAAACATATGGCCAAGGTAACATGTGAAGGTATCATCAAGCTTCTCTTAAAGGCCTGCAATACGTTACCATCGAGTGTTATAATTTGAATAGTCGCCCATTGCGTGTATGATAAAAGTGGAGCTACCTGAGGCAAGTAAATTGCTGCTGCGACAGAACCAATGTAATTTATCAACAGGAGCCCAGATCCAAGCAATGCAATATTTCTCACACCGAGCTTTGTTGCCAAAGTATCTATCTGAAACCTATCAATTTATAGTGAAACGTGAGATTTCAGTCATCAGATAAGCCTCTTATATCAGAAAGGATTTAATCTGGAAATGTAAAGCAATAATCTAGTACCACCAGCAAAAGTTGATTTTGGAGTGTTAGCATGGTGTATGTGTGTGGGAATTGAACTTACATTTTTGGAGTAATCGTTGTTCTTGCTTTCAGTTCCCTGCCTCTTCCAAGTGTATGAAACCAATTTTCAAGTGTCTACTGTCCTTACCTGCATCACCATCCTGGGGAGACAAAGCAAAGCATCGCTGCACTTTCTAGTCCTTCAACGAAAGCAAAAATCAAGCCACCTGCAGAACTGAAATCAACAGCAGGCTTCAGCAAAAAACGAGATGGTACTGAAAGCAAATATAAATATTGTGTTATAAAAGCAAATATATCATGTACGACAGATGCCAAATTCAGTCATCTCTGAATGTGAGTGGTAATACAACAGATGAACTGCTTTCAACATATAGTATATCAATGAAATGATCCAGACACAGTAAGGCTACATACAGCAAAAACAGTTTATCAAAATAGTACTTCCACTTCAATTTGTGCAACCTCAAATTCAAACATCTGACAAATCACTTGCTTTCTAATGACCGCCTCAATCTACTCACCATTCACCCCACAGTTGCAAGGCCCGTTCAGCACTTCAGCTCCATTTTGTTCATTCAATAAGCGTAATACCTGTGATGAATATACCAGAAGTCCCCTTACTTCTGGTATATTGAAATTGGTGCACACCTCCAATACAAGAAAATTGAAATTAGAGTCTGTAGTGGATCTATTTTCTTCTGAATTTGTTGTGGGGTGGTGTACAACAAGATCAGCTTTGGGGCATCTTTCAACATCTAAGTGTGAGTGTGATTTACCATCTTTACATGATGAACTTTCAACGGAAATACCAAAGAAATTAAGAGAGACAGAGAGAGGTTAAGGCCTGTGATGAAAACTGCCTTCAAACATCCAGTATTTTTCTTTGTTATTTGCTATTGCTGCATCGTACTACTTGCAAAAAGATGGTGCGGGAAGCAAAGAAGACGAGAGAATACCTGGATTGAAACTAGCCATGGCGGGCGCCCAACAACTTTCCTTGAACCCAACAGATGATGACTTCTACCATCACTGCCCTGTTAATGTATTTATTATAGTCATCATTATCTCAAGTGGCGAGCATGCTGAGAATTTACTCTGATAAGCTTTCAGAAAACATCATCACAAAATATACAGCAGTCTTCACAGGCATAACGCTCAATGCTAATATGCATTTAAAGCTCAACTACAAACTAACGATATTTAGTTATTTATAAGGCGCTTTGTAAATGTTCAACTCAGTCCATGAACTTATCCATTTCACCGTTTTATATGTCGGACCTATAAGCACTGTGAACTAGTAATGAGATACATCTTATCAGAATCACATTATTGAGTGCCAGGCAATACAGTTTTAAGACCTTGGCATCATCAGATGAAAATAAAGTGAATGTGATAGATTCAAGTAAAGTACTAATTCAAAAGATAAACAAAAACCACTAATGCCCATCTTAAAGCAAGTCATGAGAGTGATAAAATGGTACCTCCGACTTCACAGCACTTGTGACCACAGGATGACCTGAAGGCGGAGAAGCCAGCATATGTTTTCCCAAGGGAGATGAACTTTTCACGAAAGGGTGATCCAAGAGTTGAGAAGCCGTAGCACAATTTAGGGGATTCAACTGCAAGCAACGCCTCAGGAAGTCCTTGCATGCATCTGAGAGGTGATCTGGTGTAATATCCCGACCGTCTAAACTTGGTTTAGAATGAACCTAATTTTGAAATTAGGATTTTGCATCGATAATAATAATAAAAGATTATAGAAATCACATATATGTATAAAATTATTTGAGTTGACAAGATTTTGGGATTTATCCCAAATGGATTTATACTATTGCATATATATATATATATATATATATATATATATATATATATATATATATATATATATAATACATGTAAAACGAAAAAAAAAAAAAAAAGTAAAATATACATATTTAGTTAATGGTGGTACCGAAAAGTGGGTTAATCAAGTTATACATATAATATTAATATGTGTGTCTAATAATGTGTCGTATATATATATAATAATATATGTGAGCTAATAGATTATAGTGTGTGTGTCGTATATATATATATATATATATATATATATATATATATATATATATATGTGAAAAGGTGAAGTAGTAGTGTGTGTTACGTGTATGCATGCATTTGAGTGCGTGTAATAAAAAATGAACAGTAAATGAATGTAAATTCTGAATCAAACACAGCATATTGTTTACTCTCATTTGCATTTCATACGACGAGAGAAGAAGAAAAAAAAATCTTTCGTTCCTGCAATCTTTCTTTCTCAATTTCTCGACTCGTTTTCAATCTTTCGTTAAATCCGAACCGATATTAAGGTTAGTCTCGCCATTACCTACATTCCTATGGTTTAAAATTTAAATTTGGTGCATGATTTGTATTTGTGTATTTATTTTTGAAATGTATTAAAAATAGGGAGATGATGCCAAATGCTAGAAGTCGAGAACTAATGTTGTTCGTATACTCCATATATGCTAGGATTATGAATATGGTTAAAAGTTATTAAGGTTAGGTTTTTGCTCATTTTTAAAGCCGAGCTATAGTCGATTTTTCGATTTTTATGGAATGAAGTGACTTCATATTTACAGTCTATGTTAGCCTACTAGCATATAGAATTAAATTGGGAATTTTTCGTGTGCATTAGGACATGAAACCTATTTGGCTGAAAATCTAAAGCTCCACGTTCGGATTATCCGATCTTTGTTTGTCAAATGTTATCACATATCTGTATTCTAGAATATATCTAGCATGACATATAAATTTATCATAATTTTCTGGGTATGTTAGGTATTTTCCTAAAAATGTCATGTATCTAAAGTTGGCGTTCGAGGATACCGTAAATGTTATCTGAAATGTAATGTGACATATGAGTTAGACAATGTATAATAAGTAAGCGATTAAAGTTTGGAAGAAATTGATCGGCGTTTGCTTAGTTAAGTGTGAGAAATCGAGAATAGTTTGTTATTAATATTCGAGCACGTGTAGAGTTATGATTATCGCATGAGTTATGATTTATGCCTAGTTAAATATGGTTTCTACGAATAGTTGAAACAGACATGAGATACAAGAAATGAAACGAGGACTTAGATTTTAATGTGGTTCGATGTTAATGAATAAGCTTGTCCTCAAGCTAAGAATAAATAAAGTTTAAGGCGATGAATAGTAAATGGATGAAAATAGTAGCTCCACTATGACCAAGTGAAACCAAATTGAGATATTTTATATCTCTTACTCAATAATGATGATGCAAAATCCTAAGATATTAAAAGTTATCTAGTTAGTTGGTGATAATCGACGTTATCCAAGAACCAAATGAAGTACTAAACCTTTCTTTTACGTAAATGTAAAGTACGAAGGTAATGAGAAGAGAGAAAGGAGAAATCGCCGTATTGCTAAAAGTATATATCGGTGGGCTTTTCTCGAAATGACAAATGCTTTATTTATAATGCTTTCTCCCAAATGAAAAGTCTTTATTTACGATGCTTTTCTTTGAGAAATGATGATTAAATGCTATTATTTAATTACCTGCCCAAAATGTTTATGTTTTATGTATGGATCCTATCAGTGTTGGTTCGCCAACTATGAATGATAATCGAATTCGGATCCTATGCTAGAAGGACAATTCCTAGCAAGGATTAACGTGTACACTATAGTAGCTGTACTTGCGAAAGGTTTGCTCGGCCGATTTCGGTGATTGTGTCTTGAAAGGTTTGCTCGGCGGTCACGGCGTCCGTGGAAGAGGCCTCCTTCTACGACGCAGGATGATGTTATATGAGATGTGATATGGATCATACAGACGAGAAAATATGTCGGCGGACAAGTTTATGAAAATGAAAGAAAATGTTTAGTAAGCACGAGCATTTCAAATAAAACCTCGTGTGTTACTGATGGGGCAGTGTAATTCAATGTTATGATAAATGTTTTTGGCATAAGTCCACTGAGTGCATTCTTGTACTCAGCCCTGCATGTTTGTTTTTAAATGTGCAGGTTGAGCTAGTGATGCGATGGAGCAGTGTTGAGCAGTAGGAATCTTTTGTCGCTGAAAGTTAGTACCTTGAGTGCACATCGTCATATGTGTAATTCACATGTTTTCCGCTGCAAGAACAATAAGTTATGTTTTGAGTAAAGAACTAATTTCCTTCAGATCAATTGAACCCATTGTTAAATATCTGATGGTCTAGTCTCTCATATGTATGTTATGGTTGCCAAATCTCAAATGCTATGAAGTTCTAGAAGTTTCCTTGATATATACTCACAATTCAATATCCCATTTTCTTGTTACGCTTCTTAATTCTCGTTCCAAGTAATAGTCCCTACTAATCCGTCCTTAGGAATAGTGGGCTGTTACATCTGGAATTGTTGGAAGCTCATGTTGACATGAAACCTTGAACATGGCCATGACCTAATATCCAGGAGAAAGAAAGCCTCAAACTAAAGAAACTTTGTTTATCGGTTTCTATCATAGAAAGCACTTATTATCCTTTAAAGAGTTCAATATAGATATGTTCGATCCTGAAACAGTACACAAGCATACATCCAAAAAACAAAAAAGAAAAGAAAAGGAAATTTTACAGCCCGAAGCACACACCACTGTATACTGTCTTAGAGGTGGTTTTGATGTAGCCATCTCCAGAACAGTGCATCCAAGACTCCATATATCACTAGCTGATTACGAACATTTGAGTTCATAATGACCTAAGAAAAAACATTTAAGAAATAAATGCATCATGCCTTAGAGACCTTATATCACAGAAGACTAAGAAAGAAACAATCTATTAACTTCATCACGTCAGCTCTGGGAAGCACAAAGTTCCCAGCCCAATCCCTTGCACTAGTAGGAATCACGCCAATAGCCAGGAAAAAGTATGAAAGTAACACTCACATGAAACTTGATTTGGGTAGCGAGACTTTCTGATTGAGATTTTCTGGGAACCACCGATTGGAGAAATCACAGCCAAGTCGTCTTGGATTGGCCGACCGTAGCTCAGAGCCGTCGGTGACTGCTTGCGAGAGAGGAGTGGCGGTGGCTCGGCAGGCAACAACGATGTTGCTGGGAATCTTCACATGATGTTGCTGGGATTTCGTGACGTTACGTGGAGAGAGAGAAGATGAGAGAAGGAAAAAGACGCAGCATACGTTTGCCCAAAATTAAGGGTTTTGGGTGTTAGTGAATTTTTAACAAAATTTCTTTTGTGCCTCTAAATTTTATATATTTGATTAATTGCCTCAAAATATATTTTGGAGGCAATTAATAACAATTGTCTCTAAATAAATGTCCCAATATCCAATTTTTGTTGTAGTGCAAGATTTCGAGGGTTAGAAAATGGATATAGTACTAATATTTGATGCTTTAAATAAAAATTTCGATAGTACGGAAATATATTTGTGATAAAACGAATATAATTAAGGGTTTAAAATGATAATAAATTTCTTGTATCATTATCATTGTTCATTTTTGTTTTTTCATATAGGCGATAGAGATGAGAATGTATGGAAGGAGAGCATCGAGAGGCAACATCATCGAAATCGAAGAAGATATGCAGACATTGACAAACCTAGTTCTTGAGGAACCCAGCGCCCTCAACAAAAATATCAAACAAACATTTTTATGTGTCGCAAAAACATTCTACTATAGTGCCTACTTTGATGCAGAAACTATTGATCTCCATATATTCAAAGTACTCTTTGAGCCGATTGTATAAGTGTTTAGCATCCACGTTGGAATCAATAACTCCATTTATGTAATATCTTTTTTTTAGGTGAACCATTTATGGGTGAGTAAAATATCCGAAAACCGAATAAGCGAATCGAAACAATTTGAAATATTAAATCTGGTTCAATTTTTCTATCATTGGGTTCAGTTTAATTTTTTTCCAAGAAAAGATTAGTTAATTCGGTTTTGTTCGGTTTGATTTTTTAAAATAAAAATCAAAATTATAAATATAATATTTTAATTCAATAAATTAATATTAATTATAAATTTATTTTAAATAATTTAGTTATAATTATACAAATGGAATGAAAGTTTATATTTTTAGTTAAAATAAAATCATAAATAATAATTTCATTTTTGGGGTTTTTTTTTTGTTTCGTTATGTTTTATTTATAAAATTTTGGATAATTCAGTTCGAGTAATTCGAATAATTTGATTCGATTCATTTTTTATTAATTAAAAATCAAATTTATGTTTAATATTGTTTTACCAAAAGAACAGGCGAAATCCAAATATTCACCCTGAAACCTTTATGTAATAACTGAGTTGTAGAGACATTCCTAAATAATATACTGGGGCTTAATCAACTATGGTGATTAATTATGGATAATAAAAAGGGAAAAGATATAATTTTAATCTAATAAATTGACTTTATAATAATTTTAGCCTAATCAATCAATAACACTTTAATCAAGCCTAATGAATTGATTTTGTGATAATTTAGCCCGTAAGCGATTTTTCGACATCGGAAAGCACAATTGGCATCGAAAATAAGAAATAGCTCGTAAATCATTTTCAACTACTTTTCTAACTTGTAATTTCTATATTGTTTGCATTTAGGCTCAGTGGATTATAATGATGTGAATCAACGAATGACAATGATGATATTTTTCAACAAGAAGCTATGAGAATGTAATATCTTGATTTTGTAGTAGTTTTATGATTCTCATTTCGGGTTTTTGCTAAGTCATGTGCCAAATTAGGTTGGTATACTATTCCCCCTTACGTTATTATATAAATTTAACTCCACCTGCCTTTCTCATCTTCTCCAATTTTCCTAATCTCACTAAATGAATTAATATCGCGATTATAAGATAAACAAAATTTCCATTTATCTCGATCAAATGCAACTCACACAATCACAAACACATGCAGTTTCATTTCAAACAATTTGTTGAAATAACAAAAAATGCGATCATATAAAAACCTCGTCTAATGTAAAAACTAGAAACAAATATGAACCATTAATTTTTGCTATATATTTCAGTTCACTTGTAAGAAACCCTCGAAATACAATTGAATGCTTTGAGCGGCAGAAAAATGAATCTTCCTGGCTACTGCTATTTATCATTTTCTTTCATTAATTTCGAAAATGTATTGCTTAAATATAACACCATATATAAGAAATACTTTAGAAGATTCAATATAGAAATTTTAAAGTTATAGAAATTAATATCGGGTTATGGACGCTTAAATACATGAATTTTGGAGGTATTTTGATTTTGGACACGGAACTTTGAAAGTTAAGAATAGATACTAAATATCTAGTCTCTCACATATCTGTTTTTGAAGTATTAATACTTGTTGCATTGAACTTTGATTTAGAACAAGTAATGTTTGAAATTATATGTTTTTTTTTTCGAAATTATGCAAAGAAGTGACGAATAATGTTTGAAATCATAAGTTTGGGTCGTCTTGCAACCTTAGCTTCTCAAATTTGCAAAATTATGATCAAATGGAATGCTAATCGGGCATTTGGTTTTCACTTGTAAAGTATAGATTCTAATATGCTAATATAGTATTTGGACAGGGACTAGAACATATGCATCTTTCACTAACATAGATTCTTAGCTCTGTGGGATGATAGATGTTTGGGTTGGTCAGTCTGCCACTTCTGCACTTTAGCTCACGGTTTCTAACTGCATTGTGGTGTATTTCAGAATAAAGTAAAGGATGCGATGCAGTCTAGTCTGAACAAACTCACATCCTAAATCTCCAAGCCTCCTCGTCGTAAAATTTCTCCCCTTAATTGGTTCCCGCGGAAGAAGGTGGAACCTTATTTGAAGAGGAAAATAAAAATTCTTCAGGTATGCTGCATTGACTTATCTATTTGCTGCCTTCATAGAGAAAGATGACATGATGCTGATCCTTATCACAGGAAGTAGACGGTATGCATTTGACTCTCGATGAGAGACTAGGGGATTCAAATCCTCATTACTCGAAAGTGTTGAGGGAAAAGATTGCAATAAGAGAAGCTGCAGAGAAAGCAATGGAGGCTAGAAAGGCTAGATATATACGTAGTTAATATGCTATTATACATTGTATTTTGTGAAGCTTAATTACATATATTCTTCTTAGTTGGCATTGGATACTTTTGGTGATCAATCCTCATATTGAGACCATATATGTGATGGATCCTTTTAGTGATGAAGGTCATGTGTAGGAGTACAAGTCTATCATGGAAACGTAAGTTTGTTTATATTGAGGTTTTACTTATTGTATATGTTTTGTATCATAATCCACTATATATATGTTTTGCAGGGCCCTAAAAATGTTCAATATGAGCATAGGAAAGAGAGAGAGACATAATATCTTGTGGGAAATGGTCAAGGTATGAAACACTCGCCATAACATTTAATTATGAAATTTTTGTCGTTCAAAATGTACATAACTCTAATTATGCATTTCACATAGTATCAAGAACAACTTGATGGAAGGTAATGTGGATTCTATGTAATGCGCTACATGAGAGATATTATTGAGGGTTATGGTTCTGATAACTCCATTGCAATACCTACTATGGTAATCATAAAGTGACATTTTAATCCATAATTTTCTAAATACTAATTCTTTACTTTTTTACTAATAGAATGTTTATTTTGTTTTAATAGTTTTCTAACGGCTTTTCTCGAAAAAAGAAATCGATGAAGTCCGTATAGAGTGGTCGGAGTTAGTCATTGATTCTATGGTGGTTGTGATGGTAAGTTTCATACTTTTTGTTGAACATAATGATTTTGATGTACTAAATTTTATTTCTTACCATTTTACATTTTATTCTAATAATGTAGATGAGATCAAGTTAGATGATTGATGTTGTTGAAGCAAAGATGGTGAAATGCTTGAAGATGGTGAAGTTGATTTTTTTTGATGAATTTTAGTAGTTAGTTAGAAAATATTTGTTGTTGAATATGGTGAATGGATATTTTTGGATAAATTTTAGTAGCTAGTTAGAAAATACTTGTAGGTAGTTAGAAAATACATGTAGATTGGGAATTTCCGGATATAACGTTTTGAATGCTTATGAAATGTGTACCTTGATTTTGATATAAATATTATGAGAAATATTTTATATCTATTTTGGATTATTATTTTTAATTAGCGAAACATGCATTCAAATTATGAAAGCAATTATTAAATAAATAATAAAATAACAAAATATATTATTCGATTATAGACCACGGAAATGCATGGTCTATTCGGTTATAGACCACGGTGAAAACCGCGTGGTCTATAATGTCATAAACGACGAGGGAAAGGCCGTGGTTCACCTTGGTGGCTGAATTTTAAACACTGTTATAATTTTCCCACATTTCGATTTTTTAACTTAAGTTCGTGTATTTATTAATAACTTTAAAGTCCGTATAGGAAACCAAAATACACTTAAAATTCTTGTATTTAAGCCTCGGTAACTTATTATTGATGTGGAAATATAATAATTTTATTTTTTTCTTAAAATACTTTGTGAAAAGAGACCTATGACCAGGGGCGGACTTAGGAGGGGGGCACTGGGCCCTCCTGTAATTTTAGAAAATACTAGGGTTATATTAGTAATTTCATGTATATATAGAAAATATGAAAGTGATTATGAAATAGAACACTTGATTTCATTATAGATAATAATAAAGATGGTTAAATAAGTTCGTAAAAAATAAACTATTTAACAAGATAGATTAAATATATTGTCAAAATTAATAAATAATTTTGTGGTTGAGCAAACACGGAAGTTGAAATTGATTTTCGAAACATTTTTTTATATAGTTTTTTCTATATAGCCTAAGGTCCCAATTTTCTTAATCCGGTCTTGGCATCGAGAATCCGATTTTCTTAATCTAGTTCTGGCGTCAGGAATTAGAAGGCGGAGGTGGAGGCGGCGATTTTGATCCTGGCGCCAGAAATTAAAGGAGAGGAAGCGGAGATTTTGAGGGGGTATAAAGTAGTGTGTTTGTGGATATCTAGTAGAAAGACGAGAGAAAGAGCAAAGAGGTTAGACCCCCTAGACAAAATGTTTGGGTCCGCCATTGCCTATGACAATGAAACTTGAACAATAATGGGAAGAACACAACACCTTCTAACTTAAAACATGAGAATAAAATCCATAGTAATTTCTTAAAATAATTTTAATGATAACAAATAAAAACTATAATTCTTAGGAAGTCGTAAAGGAACTTTTGACTAAACGCGGAAAATTAAAATTCTATAATAATTTAACACGTCATTAGACTCTTCACGCTCAATTAGGGATGTCGATGGGCGGATTTTATCCGAATCATAATCAATTAATAAGTATCGATTACGGTTCAGAATGGCGATCCATTAGATATTGGACCCGACTAGACCCGACCATCAAATGTGGGTGCAATCGATCCAGATCGGCGGTGCGGAACCAAAGCGGACCGAACCAAATTGGGACTGGCTGTTGCTTTAAAATTTAATGAGCTATGAGTGATTCCGGATCGGTATGGATAAAATCGATTCATTGACAAGCCTACTTAAGCTTAAGTTTATCAATAGACGGGTTTTATTCGGACCAGAACCAATAAATAAATATCGATTCTGGTTCTGATTCTTGAACCAGAATTGAACCCGGACTAGATCGGACTATCAAACTATGGGTCTAAACGGTGTGAGTCTAAATGGTCTGGGTCTAAAGCGGATCTCGAACCGAAACCAAAACTGGAACCACTACTTTAAAATTTAATGGGCTATAAGCGATTTCGGATCGATTTAGATAAAATCCATCCATTGACATCCCAATGCTCAATCACTTGAAAAGTTTGGAATGAGTCTACGTGAATTTGTAGTGTGACTATTTATGCTTGTAGTGTGGATAGTTGCTGAATTTGTAGTGTGGCTCGTTGTCTGAATTTTTGAACTTAATAAGATATAGCATGCACGCATGAATATTAAAGTCAATATATCAAAGTTACTGGGCAATTTTAATTTAACAATCCTACTCGTTATATTTCGTCAAACATACGGCACGTCACATGATACTAATGAAGACAATTCAAAGTTAACTTATATAAAGTTAAATAAAATATCAGACCTTGATTTTTCTTGGAAAGTGACTCGAATAATTAAAAGTAACTCTAATTTGTTAGTCGTCGCGCGCAGCATATGGAATCGAATATAAATAATGAAGCCTCTAAATATATTCGTGAGTCACTGGGAAACTCGAAATAATTTTTACACAAGTGAGAGCATTTAGTGAAACTCAAGTTAAGGGAGATAAAAAAGTAATTAATTTGTGAATTTGTTTAAAATTAACAAGTACTCCCTCCGTCCCGGCTAGCTTGAGGCACTTCTTTTGGGCACGGGAATTAAGGAGAGAGTGTTTAGTGTTTAAAGTGTATTGGTAATAAAGTGGTTTATATGTTAGGTATATATATTTTGTTTTTTATTTTATTTTACATTTAAATTTATTTATTTACATAATAAATTTATTTTAAATTATCCTTAATTTAATTAGCATATTAAAATTAATTCAATTTTTTTTAGTTAATTTAATTTAATTTAATTTTTTAAATTAGCATATTAAAATAAATTAATTTTTTTAAATAAATTAATTTTTTAATAAATAAATAAATTAAAATTTTTTAGTTAAAATTAGCATATTAAAATAAATTATTTTTTTAATTTAATTTAATTTTTAAAATTAAATAAATTAATTAATTTTTAAAATAAATAATAAATAAATTTTTTTATTTAAAATTAGCATATTAAAATAAATTAATTTTTTAATTTAATTTAATTTTTAAATTAAATAAATAAATTAAAAATTTTAAATAAATAAATAAATAATTTTTTTATTTAAAATTTGCATATTAAAATAAATTAATTTAATTTAATTTGCCAACAATCAGCCCAATTAGTTAACTGTTAATTGTAATTAAAATCCCTTATTTTTTCTTAATTATTTCCATTTATAGAAACGACTCAAGCTAGTTGGGACGGAGGGAGTAATTTACAAACTATTATTATCAAATAGTTACCCAAATTAATGAAGTCATTTTCTCCCTCGCCAATACCAATTATCATTGCTCGTCGCATCACAAGACAGAGAAGTTATCATATGACACTCAGTCTCTTTCGTTCATTTTGTTTATTCAATGATTGAGATTTATTGCATTTTCTTTAAAAAAAAATAAATGAAGTTTTAATTTTAAGTGTTGAATTTGTTTAACTCTAAATTAACTTCCTTGATTTGTGAAAAGTTGTTGTTTAGGGTTTTGTTTTTTCTTCACATTGTCGTTCTAACAGTCCTTCAAGCATGAGAAATGTCAGTTGGAGACGCTGTTGTTCCAACACTCCTACAAATACGGGATTCGGATCTTGGAGATAAGGTTGGGGAAATACGAAATCTGGAGATAAGATAAGGAGATAAAGACATGAGGGAGTCAAACTTAATCTCCTAATCAACCATGAATACTCTCAATCCTAATGGATATACCTCATCTAAGAGTGTATATGAAGGCCTCTTCGTCCTCTATAAATAAGAGGCTGATCAGTTGAAGTAAGACACGGATTTACATGCACATACACGCATTCTTGAAGAGAAATACTGGAGATATGAATCTATTTCTGAATCTGTTTTTATAATATTTTCGATAACACTGGTTTTGTATCTTCTATTGTCATAGAAGTTTGTTAGTCTTTTTCACGAGTGGTGTGAGGAAATATTTTCATATTTGGTAGTTAGTTCTGATTCAGGAGTGTCCAACATTATTTTGGATAAAGTAGTGAGTTTTTGTAAACGTGCTTTGTATACATATAGTGAACAATTTTTACCATATTGGTATCTGCAGATTATACATTATAATCTGTGGAAAAATTATCTCTGATATTCTTTATATTTATTTTGTTACTTTACTCTGTATGCTGATAATAATTAGTACAACTAGTTCTGGTCCATGAGAAGCAACCATTTGAATAAGAAAGGTATAAGCAAATTTTTAACTTTTAATGATAAACACACACAAAAAGCATTCATGGCATTAAACAGAAATATGGTTATTGTTGACCATAAATATGCATACGCATGAAGATTCTTTTGAATTTTTTTCGTTGATTTTGCTACAGTAAAGGTAGAGTAGTAATTTTATTTGTTATGTGATACAAAAAAAATACATATTGATAAACATAGTCATGCATACGATTGAAAACAAACATGCATATGAGTTTTATTTTAAAGTATACCCATATGCGCTTGCGCATTCCACAGCTTTTGGTCAACATACATTTTTATATTATTTTACATGCATGACTTAGTTAATTTAATATGTATGTTTGTGTTTTGTGGCACGCTAGCGCTCATCCCTTAGGCACGCTAGCGCATATCCCCGTTCATCCAGTGACGCTCGTACATATCCCTTAGGCACTCATGCAACCGACCGTTGGCTAACATGCAGTTTTATTTTATATGCAAGATTCTATTATTTTATATGTATGCTTCGTGTTTGGTTGTGACACCACGTGCTTGGGGACACACCATTACCACGGACGCCTTCCCATTTTCCCCTGCGCATAATTAAAAAATAAAAAAAAATAGGCGCCACGTATTAAATTTTGGTGTGTCCATATGTTCAAAATGTGTGGTTCAAATTGAGTACTACATACTACTTAAGGATATATTACTACCAGAACTCATATATATACTTTCTTATTGTGAGAATCACATTAGATATTGCAATTACTTTATATGTTCAGTGTAGTGTTTTTACAGTTCTTAAGATAAGAAGTTCTTATTTGGGTAAATATCGGTTTATGTCATAATGTTTCACGATTTTCACTTAATGTCCCAACATAAGCATATTGTTATTTTGGTCCCTAACGTTTGAGAAAATTTCTATTAATGTCCCGTAGATCAATTTTCGATGTCCAATACATACGTGATCGTCGAATTACATGTTGAACTCCAAATCAATATAAAATAAAATAAAACGTAAAAAGCTTCTCCAAAATGACGTCGACGTTCCATTTCTTTTCACGTCAATATGAGGGAATAAATGGAGCGACGTCGTTTTTAGGAACTTTCTATGTTTTTATTTTATATTAACTTGGAGCCAACATGAAATTCAGCACCACTAACTAAGCATTTGGATGTAGGAAATTGATCGATAAGACATTAATAAAAAATTCTAAAACGTTAATGACCAAAATAATAATATGCTTATATTAGGACATTGAGTAAAAATCTTTAAACTTTGGGACATAATCGATATTTACCTTTTTAACCCTTTCATGTAATGATATGTAATAATATAACCAGACATATTGGGCCTTAATCCAATAGGCCCTTTCACACAAATTAAGGTGTGGCCCATGCCGTGGCCCAATCGAACACTGTGGCCATTGGCGGACCCAGAGGGGGGCACTGGGCCTCTGGGTCTTAAAAATTACTATATATATATATATATATATATATATATATATATATAATTATTATATATAGATTAATATTTTTGTTGTGGTAGAGTTGTATATTTTGTGTGATAGAGATATTGAATTGATTTTCCTTTTGTCATTATTGGTGTTAAGTTTTTTAGTATCTTAATGAAAATATATTTACATCTAATTTTTTATTATGTGCAAGTTATGGACAATACGACTTTTACTTGTATACAATTATTGTATATTTTATTCTTTAATTGAAAACTTGATATCCTATACCATTAAACATTTTCTACTATTATACTATTCTATCATTTGATGCTTGTTTATAATTGCATGTATCAATAATTAGAAATATATTTTGCTTTTACACTATACTATCAAGAACTGAAGTTTAAATTCAATAAAGCTTTGTTTGCAATTCCTTCTTCATAATTTAGAATATTGTAAATTTGAGTTCATTTCAAATATTATTATTGTTTAGGTAGATGAAAGCATATATGTTTCATTTTCATCAGTTAATTGACCTATCCATCCAAACTAAAAAATAAAAGAGAAATATTGTGAGATGATCATACTTAACCTTTTTTGATATAGTGATATAATTTAAATAGAGTTATACTGGTGTTAAAATTAGTATTTATTTCAAAGTTTAATTTTAAAATTCTTCTTATAGATTTATAAATTATATATATATTCCTCCATCCACAAAATTCATTTACTAATTTCTCTTTGAACCATCAACGAAACGTTTACTTTCCTCATATGGATATGATCCCACATAACCCCTCATATGTTATGGGTCCCTTCTCACTAACTTTACATTCAATACAATTTATTAAAACTTTTGCCACTAAAATTTGTAAGCGAATTTGGTAGGCGAAATGAATAATTATTTGGACCCCTAAATAAAAAGTCTGGGTCCGCCACTGCCTGTGGCATACTATCGCTATGTTTGCTGTTTAACTTAAACAGTTTAAGAGTCCTTGGAGTTAACTATTTTGAATTAGGCCAAGAAATCCCACTGCCATTATAATATTTAATGAACTAATAAAATATTCATTATCATATATATAAATAAAATTTAACTACTATTAATGTTTTACTTTCATTATTATATCAATTAACTTATTTTGTCTACAATTCAAGATTTGAGTTGAATTAATTATTGAATTAATTAGTCTTTTTTGTATTCCATACAAGAATAAACTTGATTTTACTCTTTAATATATGTATAAAGTAATTCATGAATTGTCTTCCCTAACTCCAGAATTTAGGCATAAAGGGAAAATTTATGAGTTGCCTCTTCAAACTCAATTTAGGTATAAAATTGACAATTCATGTGTAACAACTGTGAAATGGTTGCAAATTTTATGGATCCACAAAGATAAAAGAAATACTTTAACACAAAATATGACTATGCTTGTTATCTTTTTTATTCCAATAGATATTTATTTATCTTTACAACATCACAATACATATTTTAATAGATTAATTCTTATAGCTAATTAACTTTATTGAACACCATCAACCACAGCTTACATTCCAAACTAGCACAACTATAGTAACACCACGCATACATCCGCAACAAGAGGCATAAATATTCAAACATGAAACAGAGTAAATTCGCTGCTTAAGCGCAGACAAAACCGTTAGGCACTTGCTTGTCGCACACATTAAGGAGCAAGCTGAGAGAGAGGGGAACATTAAGGTTAATGCCCAAAACGTTAGCCCTAATCGCAATGCAAAGGCAGACGGCGGCATCGAGGTCGGCCAGCCCTTCGATGAGACTGCAGCATGGGGTTATGGGAGGTTCTCCGATTGTCACGTTGAGAAGACTGCCGAGCAAGTTGGCGCAGACGCCGAGTTTTAGGGCATCTATAGGGCATGATTTGTTGCTCGGTTCCGGCATTGGTTTTGGGCTCGTCGGTCGAGCGCTTGTCAAGGAGAAGAGGATGAGGTTGAGCAGGAGGAATAGAGCAAGTGAGGAAGTGTTTCTCTTAGTGGCCATGGCTAGCTTTTTTGTAGCAAAGTGGTGAATTAAGGGTTTGTTTTGCTTTATTTTTGATGAAGGCAGTTGAGTTTTTATAGAGGTACATGGTGGCTTTTTGATAACTTGAAGTTGACGTAATGTTAGAGAATTGTTTGTACTTGTATTCGGGTCCGGACGATATTCAGTATACCAAAAAATTTTGTGTCACCATATTCCATTATTATATTTATTATTTTAATAATAATTTTCATAAAAATAAAATTTATTATAATATTATCAATTATACTTAATTGAAGTTCAAAAATTATTTACCCCAATTTTAGATTTATCAACAATAATAATGAATTATTAGCTTATACAAATTAGATGATTAAAAAATAATTACATATCTTATTTGGGTGGAATAAACCCTAGTTAATAGTTAAAAGTTAGACTACAATATACAAATATATATATATGTATGTATGAAAGAAAATTGAAAAAAATGAAAATGGGACAACAAATTTGATGCATTGGATCTCAAGTGATCTTGGCCCCATGTATGAAGTTTCTGGGTGCATGTTAATCTGAGGATGGAGTGGAAACAAATCTACCTAATGAATTAGGGTTTATTAATTTATAATTAGCATTTATTAATTCACAATTAGGATTTATTAATTCAAAATTAGGGCTTATTATTCAAATTAGGATTTATTAATTCAAAATTAGGGTTTATTATTCAAAATTAGGGTTTATTAATTAAAAATTAAAATTTATTAATTCACGATTAGAGTTTATTAATTCATAATTAGGTTTTATTAATTCTAATTAAATTTTATTAATTAAAATTATTAATTCATGATTAGAATTTATTAATTCAAAATTATTATTTATTAATTTATAATTAAGATTTATTAAATTAATTAATTTTAATTAGAATTAATTTAATAATAATTAAATAAATAAATAAAAATTATCTCCTCAAGCTTGCACGTCAAAACATAATGCTCCATCTGTTCACCAAAATCGTTTCTTGATTTTAGTGGTACGGATTTTAATAAATTGTAATGAGTGTTAAGTAAGTGGGTGTAAGAAGATGGGTCATAATGATAATAAATGAATATATTAATGGCTAATGGGTGTAAAACGGTGGGCAATGAGTGTTTTTTTATAAATAAGTGGATAAGTTTAGGGTAAAAATATGAAGTTGATGTTTCCATAAAAGGAAATTGAATATTTTTTGGATGAACCAAAATGTAATTAAATGAATATATTTAATTGATGAAGGAGTATTTGATTTCTCGGATAAAGGGCTCGAAAGACGGAACTTAGAAGTTTTGGATCACTCAAATTTTGAAGAGTTTTATTTTCCAAAAATTAAAAAGTCTATAACGTTTTAAAATTCAAACCAAAAATTATATAGGGCCAAAGGTTTTGACAAAGGAAGCTGCATAATTGTACTTTTTGCCAACTTTTCTGTATTTATTTGATTGAGATGTTAGCTCTGACATTCAACTAGTTGCTATAAATTCTTTTGTAGTTCCTATACTAGGGATGGAAATGGATCGGATTTAGTTAGATTTAGATTTAGATTCAATTTTTTTTGTTTAGGTTCGGATCCGATCTAGATTTATTGGGTCTAAGTGTAGACCCGGATCCATATATTTTTTCTTCTAAAATAAATCATAAATCAACTATAATTCACAGTAACACCATAATTTTCTCTCTCTAACTCATAATTCTTTCTCTAACTTATATAAGCTCAATTATCAAAACACTTTGATAGCTTATGAGCTCTTCGAACATTGTATCTTATAAGCTCTTGAAACATCTTACAAGTTCTTGGAGTTTATAAGTTCTTTAAAATAAGTTTAGTCAAACTCCTAGCTCTAAATATAGTGAGATGGTGCAGGATTGTAATTTTCATAAAATGTATATAAAACAAAATAATGCCAGATTCATAATGTTGAGCCAAATCAACACCATAATCAAACTTAAAACAGGATTTCTTCATCCCTTAGGTGAATCACATCCATCATGATTCATGATTAACAATTGCATTGCCCTCTAATATATGTTAAATCTGATCGCACTGAATGTTTTATTGCTGCAAACTCATTGCATAAAATATATTATTGTGTATATATAGCACGAATTAAGAAGACAGTGCAAATATGGTATGATGGTATACAAGGTTGTTATTCGTTTTCTATGAGCGGTTTTCTTGAAGTGAGGCATTAACTTTCAACAGAGAACGTCAAATACAAAAGTCCAGATTTTATAGGGAATTCAGCGTCAGTAGCCACTCCCTGTTATTCTTTTAGATTCTTAAAGTAAATCATTGTCTGGTTATAATTATGAATAAAATGGTTTAGGTGAACCTTGTTATATTGCTAAAATACATGAACTGTCTTATTCCAACTTTGAATCAAAATCTCTAATCGTTTATAGTGATCACTACATTAGGTATGTATACTTGGCTTTATCTCCTTAAGAGTATAGAAGTCTTACCAACTTCCTACTAGAACAAAGCATCATACCCATAAGAGAATCTCTTACTCTCAACATCTTTTATTTACAATTTTCTATATTAATATGGGATCCTTACTCCACTCACAGTACATTCAACAATTTTTATTAAATTTATATCGAAAATTCTTATGAAGAAAATTAGGGGATAGAGGGAGTATGAACAAAGAAAAAAACAGTCACAAAACCTGAAAGAAGAAAAAACGAGTTCCTCAAAATTGTAACAACAAATAATAAATGAAAAAGAAATAGAAAAAAAGAAAATAAAGAAAACCAAAGCAAAAAAAAGGAGCTTGGACCTACCTCTAGACAAAAAAATAAAAATAAACAAAGACCTGAGTTCTTAAATAAGAACCAAGTTTCTTATCTATCGGATTCTTATTTCGGCCACGATGCTGCGAAAATAAGAACTTAGATTCTTATAATGCCATATAAGAATAAGAACATATTATAATGGATGCTATTATGACCGGCTTTAAAAAAAAGTTTTAAGGATGGATCGATTCTATGCCGGGCCTCTAGTAGTCATGGGCCTAGGATTTCAAAGAAAGCCTAATATATATGACCCCATTGGATTGATTCGTATATTGACAACTCTAATTTGGAGACTATATATGAGCCCATTTGGAATCATGGGTGTTGGATTCAAAGAAAGCGGTCGTTCCATTCGTATATTGCTAATTTGATGTTGAGATAATGGAGCAATATATATATATATATATATATATATATATATATATATATATATCGGTGAATTTGGATAAGTCTATCTTACAGATGATGAACCCTTGAAGATCGTGGGAAATGGAGATGTCCGGACCACCACCACCACACCACACTTGAATCCAAGTATAACAAAAATAACTTTTGTACTAAATAGAATACCAAGAGAGTTGATGCACCAAGTGACAACAACACTACTGTATAGTTTGAAAGGACCGGAAGACTTGGACTGGCCAAGGCTTATAAAACTCCAGTCAACTGATGGCTCATTCTTCACATCTCCATCTTCAACTGCCTTTGCATTCATGGAGACTAAAGATCACAATTGCTTAAAATTTATCATTAACATCGTCAACAAATTTAACGGAGCAGGTATCATTATATACACATACATATCCGGGGAGGGTTAACGTGAGAACCATTTTTATAGTGAGAACCTGAGAACAAAAAAATGATGAATTCGTTGTGAAAAGTTGATGAATCTGCTAAAAAAATTATTGAATCTAAAAAGATGAAATTTTCGCTTCTCATGAGATTCGAATCCTGTGTGAAAATTCCAAATGTTTAGATACAGTAATTTTCCCAACTAGTGTATTAACTTCCATAGCGAATTCATATTGTTCATCTTGAATTTTTATGATTTTTAGTTCTCATGTTAAAAATGATTCTTATTTCAACATACTTTACATATACCTATACATATACATAGAGGATGATTGTCTAAAAACTTATCCTCCGTAGAATCTATTAATCATATTATTTTATGTTTACGTTAATGCTTTTTAGGTGTTTCTTTCTGTAATGCCTTTTATATATACATCAATGATTCTTTCTATGACGGCGGTAGAGAAAAAGCCTTTATTTGATCATTGAGTTGGGAAATACGACAAAATTGCAAAATACGCCTTCGTTCCCTAAATCTATTTTTGAGAATCTTCAATACGAGTTTTAATAAAAGTAATTGAATATATTATGAGTAGAGTAAGGGTCTCATAATAGTGTAATATTAAATTAGTTAGAGGTGGATCATAGGTGGTAAAAGATAGTAAATAAATGGGTTGTTGAAAATAAAAAAGAGAAATAATGATGGACTATGAGTGGTAAAATGTATAAATAAAATATATTATTAAGGGTAAAATTGGGAAGATAATTACCATAAATAGATAGAAAAGAAGTTGTGGGACGTCCCAAAAATAAAAACTAAGATGAAAATTAGGGGACGGAGCGAGTAATTAGTTAATAAACTTCTGCATTATCTTCATTATTTATAGTTTAGTATTATGTTAACTAGCTTTTGTACGTAACTTGTGGCTACTTAGAGGGTGTTTGGCTGAGCTTATAAGCTCCCCAAAACAGCTTATAAGATGTTTTTCAAGCTTAAAAAACAGCTTATAATCTGTTTTTGGGAGCTTATAAGCTCAGCCAAACACCCTCTTAATTATACGTCGCAGCTTCCCATACTTATCCAGTCGACCTATTTGCGCGATTATGGACAGTTGATAGACTTCAACGCTTGGGAATTTCTCGTTTCTTTGAATCGGAGATCAAGGATTACTTAACATAGGTAAGATACCAACTAGAGATGCATGACAAATTGCAGTCACAATTGAGTTTATTAAAAATTTAAAACTTCCAAAAAAAAAGGCAACAAAAATATTTGACTAAACTTTTATTGTCTAGTAATGTTTCCTCATTGATGTCAAGAAAACAATAATCCATTTGTTTCTGGATCTCGTTCAATCTCCTACAGATTTTGGAATGAAGATGGAATTTATAGTGCACGAGATATGAATTGTAGTGAAGTTGATGACACATCTATGGGCATTCAGGCTTCTACGGTTGCAAGGATATGATGTTAACCCAAGTATAAATTACAAATTACAAACTCCATCGTCCTCTTTAATAATTTGCTGATGGGATATGGCCCAACCGCTTAGGCCCACTGGCAGGCCCAAACGAGTTGGGCCTGACATTATTGACAACCAGCCAAAGGCCCAGCCTCTAAACCCTAATCAAGACTTTGTCAAAGGCGCCACCTTGCATGGAAGGCGAGGGATCCCTACATGGAAGGCGAGGGATCCCTACATGCGAGGCGAAGAGTCCCTACATGGAAGGGGATCAGATCCCGCCAATTAGGGGATTGGGCACGTCTTTAGGGGTCCTCAGATATGTATAAATAGGGGTTAGATCGACGGTGAAAGGGTTAGCAACTATTAGAATACTAGAGAGCTTTTCAATACATTTCATTGTAATCCTACATAGTGAAAGTATTGAGGAATCACTCCTCCGTGGACGTAGATCTTACTCTCGATCGAACCACGTAAAGCCTTTGTGTTCTTTACTGCTTTACACAAATCTCGTATATTAACATACACTAGATTTATCAGTTGCCTAAAACAGATTAATTAATTTAATGGCGCAGATATACTGAGGAAATTCAAAGAGGGTGACAAATTTTGTTGCCATAGAGGTGAAGTGACTCAATCTACCACGCCAATGTACAATCTATACAGGGCTTCCCAAATCCGATTTGCAGGAGAAGAGATTCTTGAAGAAGCCTACGACTTCTCTTGCAAGTTCTTACAAGATTGGTTAGCAGGCGATGAACTCCTCGATAAATGGATTATATCTAAGGACTTGCCTAATGAGGTAACTAAAAACTTATATCTACGGTTTCTCCGTCTTTGTCTCAACAATGATGCAATTATAGCTATATAGAGGTGGTCTCCTTTAAGGGTGTTAAATTTTCGGTTAATCGAAAACCGACCGGTTCTAACTATTCGGTTAACCGAAAAATTCAATTAAAATTAATTAATAATAAAAATAAATAAAATAATAATTAAAAAAATTGAAACTTATTAAAATTAAATAAAACATTTAACAAGTAATTAAAATAATTTAAAACTAATTTTTAGAATTTTTAATTAATTAATTAATTAATAAGTAAAATAATAATTTCAAAATAAAAAATAGTTTTCGGTTCCGAACCGTTCGAATTTCAATTAACTAATAATAACCGAATTTTTTTTCAACTCTGGAACCGAAACCGAACTGATAACCGAATTTGTCGGTTTTCGATTAACCGAAATTGGTCGATTTTTGGTTCAGTTCCGGTTCTAACCGAAAACTGTTTGGACACCTCTAGTCTTGTACGAACGTCCGCATGTACGGACAATGATACTTTTCTTCAATACAAATAATACTTTTCTTCAATATAAATGATACTCTCGAATTACAGTGTATAAAGTAAATGATATATACTTTTCTTAAGAATAACTGATGCTTTTATCCGTCCGTACCGTGCAAATGGACGTACATGAATTTTTGTGATCTATATTTAGTTTTGGTTAATATAACTTTTTAAACCAAAGTTTATCCATTTTTTAAAGAAATACACCACACTTTTGGTACTGACAGAATAATATCCACTATTTTGGTTTTTTATTTTCAAATCTATATCTATCCCAATTTTTCCAATAGTCACGATTGCAACGGAAAGTATATTGAATTAAGCTAGATGACAATATTGTTTCTAATTGACATGAAACTAAAAAATTTCACATCATTATTTGCATTCCATCATTAACTCCATTCAGATTTCCGGTTAATGCGGCTATTCTATAGCATAAAAGTGGGTCTAATCTGATTTGAAAGTGGAATCAATTTGCTAGGTTCTATTTTATCATTATCTAAAGTATAGTCTATTTCTAAAAATGATAAACTTTAACTGAGAAACTGATATTAAACCTTCGATTCTTTTATTATTATAAAAAATATAGATAAAGGTCGGATTGGATGTGCCATGGTATGCCACCCTACCACGAGTAGAGACTTCGTATTATCTGCAACATTACGGTGGTTCCTCCACTGTGTGGATCGCCAAGATTTTATACAGGTAAATGCTCTTTTTTTTAAGCAAGAACATATATACAACTGTCTAAATAGATCATTAAAAAAAAGATTAGGCCCTTTTTAGATTTGAAGTTCATTTATATATTTAGATGGGATCAGCAAGAACCTTTCCCCTTTAGTAACCTATAGAAATCATGCTTTTATATAGAACATACAATAGTGCTTCATATACAATCATGTTTTATTATGATTATAATTTCTTTTGTATACTATGATAATCATCCTTTTAATAGTAAAAATGTTAATGATCCAAATTGATTCTTGTCGACCTTTCTTAACAATATCTGATCTACTCATCAAGTTTTCTTTGGTAGGGACATTTTTTAATTCAAAACAAAATATCATCTTAATTTGTTCATGAACTTTAATTTGCTATCTATCAGTTAATGAACATAAAGACTCTTAAGTGGTCCGTCTCACCGTGCGCTTGGATCCTAGTACTTGACTCGGTATCAGGATCCACGATCAACCACATATTATAAGTGAAATGAAGTGATGATTCTTATAAATAAAAGTGACAATTCTTATGATTTAAAATTACAGTGTTCTGAAGAAAGCTACAATTTTTCCAATAAAAGTGAATGTTGTTATGATTAAAAGTAACAATTGTTTTATAAAAAAAGTGATAGTTTTTATGAATAAAACTGACAGATAGTTTAAAAAATTAATAAATGTTCTTACCAATTATCTAATATATATTTCTTTGTATTTTTTTCCTCCAAAAAAACATGATTCCAATAAAAGTGACAATAGTTACGAATAAAAGTAAATGGATTGAAAAGAAATCAGACCCGACTCGCTCACACGGTACAATGTAGCGTGGAGGAAAGGAGGAGTATGCCTCATTAATAGATTTGTCCATGTATATGTGGTTTGTTATTTATAACTCCTTTCAGTATTATCTCTTGCAATATGATTTTTACAATTTTTTTCCAAAAAGACTAATTTGTCACAAGGAACGCAAAGAATAGTACTACATCCGTCCTATTATTGTTGACTCGTTCTTCTTTTCAGGTTGTCCTATTATTGTTGGCCTGTTCCAAAAAAGAAAATAATTTTACACTAAAAAGCACTTCGAATTTCGTGTAACACACTACTTTACACACAAAACACAACTCTCTTTAATCTATGTGTAACAAGAAAGGAACCAATAATACCGGGACGGAGGGAGTATATTTGGGGCCTAAATTTGACTAATTTTTATAGGATGCCAGATATTGATAACGATGACTATTTGGAGCTGGCAAGATTGGATTTCGGGAGATGCCAATCCCAACATCAGATTGAATGGAATTATATGAAAGGGTATTTGTGCATGCATACATAATTGGAGTTCAAATTTTTAATGTGTTAATTGTGCTAACTCATAGTTCGATTTTATTATTACTCGAGCAGATGATATAAAAATCACAATATTCAAGAATTTGGCATAAGCAGAAAAGAAATGCTGGTAGCTTACTTTTTGGCCGCCGCAACTACATTCGAACCAGAAAGAGCAAGAGAGAGAATTGTGTGGGCAAAATCTCAATTGATTTCTAGGATGATCAAGACATTTTTTGACAAAGAACCCTCCATGGATCAACAATCTATTCTGTTAAAAGAACTCAGAAACAACACCAATGGCTCAGACAAGTTGAATAGGTATTCTCATCTCTTTATTTTATTAAAATAGAATGATACTTTAATTGCTTTGAATATACAAACACAAGTTAATTAGAAAAAGTCAACAAATAAAGTGAGCAAAAATGTTATGTATAGTCGACATCATCGCACGTTGGTCATACAGGTTGGGGGCCAGAGTTTTTTTAATTTTTAAAATGATCAGGATCACATTCAATTAGGATTAAAAAAAATTGAAGATTAATAATTTTAATTGAAATTAATAAACTCTAATTAAATGTGATCCCAACACGTCTCATGTGAGGACGTCCTTATAGAAAATTGTGTCTAATTTTTATTATTTTGCTTTGTAATATTGGTGTACTATAACTTTATTTTTTTCTTTAAAAACAATATGGGGATGTTGGTTACGAGGATTACGAGGTAAATTTACTTTTTTAGAAAATATCTTTAGTTTTATTAGTTTTCAAAATTTCTAACATATTTCCGTAATTTTTTTTGTTATTGTAAACAATTTTTCTATGTACTTTACATGTCTTATGCTTTAGTCTTATTTATTCTTAAGTGGCTCGCTTTGGCACTCTACTTTATATGTTGATTACCTTTTTTTACTTTTTATTTTTAGTGTCTAACTTATTTGATGGTAATATTTTTTAGATTTCAATAAAGTTGTAAATAGGCGAAAAACATACCAATTTGAAAGTATCCTGCCATACTCTTCATAAAAAAATGTTCGGTAAATCAAAATTGACTGATAGCTACCTCTTGTAAATTTTTACTTAATTTTACTTCTTACAGCTCTATCTGTTTGTCGTATGAATCAGCCTTGAGACAGGGCATCGTGTTGTCAATATTCTACTAGAAGCCATCTACGAGCTATCAGAAGGTTTTGATGCACTGTGAGTTTCTCCATTTTCTTCAATTGTCTTTTCTTTTTCGTTAATTAATGCACTTATTGTTTGCCATATACAGTGGTATTTGTGGCTGGCGAAGTTTGATAAAAGAGAAGAGGAAAATTTATGGGAAGACGCAGAGCTCCTTGTCACCACGTTAAACATTTGCTCTGCTCATTTTCTACCAAACGACGATAGTTTGTACCATCGTCGGGGCCGGTCTTGACAAATAATGGGTTCTGGAAGAAACAACAAAAATGGACCATTTTTCACTATGGAGATACAATTGAATATATCTAAAAAGATGCACAATATATCATTTATAAAAAGAATTATTTTTTTTTACAAAATTTGGACCCCCAAAAGTTTATAACAAAATTTTGGGACATTGAATATTTTATTTTTTGAAAGAATATTTTTATTAATATAATAGGATATATAAAATATTGGACCCCTTAAAATGATGGGCCCTGAGCGATCGCCCATGCTCGCCCCGCCCTCAGGGACAGCCCTGACCATCGTGAATACATAACTCTGTCCAAGCTCATAAACAAAATCTGTCACCACCTTTCTCATATTCCAAATAAAAAGGTAAAATAAATGACTTATATGCTATGTGGTGTCCGACGAGATACGTCAACACTACAACAAAAAATAGTTTTTGGGACATCGAAATGTGCCTCAATATATACCATTTTGGGGCACTTGTGATTTTGGGGGCATTTATCATATGTGTTGCCAAGTATCGTGTCCCAATAGTGTTAGGGGCACATTTTAAGTGTCTCTAAGCCAATAGCTTTCCAATCATTTTCATATGTCCCAAGATTGATTTCTTAAGGCATATATAAATGCCCCTTAACAGATTTAGAGGCACATTTTATGTCCCGATATTTATAAAAAAGACACAAATAAGTGTTTCTATATTGTATTTCAAGGCATTTACATATACCTTGAAATGTAATATCGAGACACTTATTTGTGTCTTTTATATAAATATCGGGACATAAAATATGTAGCATCAAAATTCATTTTATGTCTTGATTAATTTCTTGGGGCACTTGCTTGTGCCCTTAAATTCAATTTGAGGCATATAATGTGTAGCAATAAACTTTATATATGTCCACAAATTAATATTATGGGGCACTTACTTGAGTCTTCACATAAAACTAGAAACACTTTCATGTGTAGAATTAGAAATCTTGTGCCCCAAAACACATTACTATATATAATTTATTTAAAATCTACAACTTCGTCAACTTTTAATACTAAACAATCTAAATGACAATTATGCATAAAGCTCATGTCCATATTTGCTAGAAAAATAAATGGAGTCATAAAATTGTTTCTACATAATACAAATTAAAAGATCACACCATCTAAAATATGAAAGGTCCTTTGAGATTAAATACTCTTGCTTTTTTTCCAATTATTTTCTTTTCAATTATTTTTCTAAAATTAAGAAAATATACAGAATGTTGCTTTTGCGAGAAGAAAGGGAAGCAAAGCTACCTCAATTTGACCCTGAAGGAATCTAATGTAGCCAATGACTTCTGATAAGATAGAAGCAGTGTCAGTCTGCAAAAGAGCAACATGCCACAACTATTCTTTAAATGTCAAAAAACACAAGCTCATATCATATTATAAAGTAAACAAAAGAAGCATCTCTCTTGTTTTTACATGATGTTTCACTGATTAATGATGATATAAAATTATTTTACTTTTATGGGCTTTATGCTTATAAATGTATATAGTTTATATCTCAAAGGATCGAAGCCCAGAACATATATCATATGGAATGCGTAAGTCAATTAAACGAAACACATGTTAAATATAGCATTGAATAAAAGGTTTGAACTGACTATCATATATGATATTTTACACAAATTCTTTTAATTACCTTCCCAAATGGAGAAACAAGTTGGTGAAGAGCTGTTACTCTATCCCCAAAATTCTTTTAATTTTGGGGAAAGAGAAATTCAAGTACACAAAATAAAATTCTAAAACTAGTTGAGAACATATAAATGGGAACATAATAGATACTCACTTCCTTAGACATTCATTATAAAATCCATAGACTTGTGTGATCTGCAGGATAACAAATGAAAACTACCATCAGTAACAAAGATTAGTGCCTCAATAAAACAAGGCGGCTAGAAATGCAAACTTTATTTCAGTTTCTACAGTATTATCACAAAATTGATGAATTTTCTCTACCACTACTAGATATGCAAACCATATATATAGCCACAATTTTTTAACTGGGAAAAAACACGGTAAAACCTTTTGAACAAAAATCAAATTTTGAAACATAATAAAATCAGGATTTATTCCAGAAAAAATTTACAAAAACCGTGCTTCTAAGCATTTTCTCAAAGTAAGAAAAAGAGTTAAATTACCATATATAACTAGAAAACCAGCTCATTAAATATGTACATGTAACTTTTTCTTACTTTGATACATGTACATATTTTCCAGTACATGTATAAACTTAGCACTAAACGGATGGATAATCTTCTCTCTCATAGAGTTGCAACTTCTCTCGCTTAGATGAAAGGAAATAATGCATATTCCGCATAAAACAGATTCCATATGAACCGGTAAAGATCGCTTCCTGCAAGATTCAACCATTTGCATTTTGACATATTTGGTCAAATATGTAAAGGTTATGCTTCTTAAAAGATGCTACATTTCTCTAATTAACTTAATCAAAACATATAAATCATTCATAAGCCTTTTCAGAAACTTCCATCCATGTACATCAGAATCTGCTAGTTACTTCATTAGGAGGCGAAACCAACCTTGGTTTGCTTTAAAATATGATTCTTCACATGATGCCATTCCATTAACAGTATATTAACAGAAAACAACAAATGAGTTAGAATTACCTTCCTATAGTTTGCCTTTTCCAGTATCCAAGCCTGCAACATACAAAAATTTCAAATATCTAAAATTATGATTTACACTTGACATCTCATGGTTTTGGAATTTTTGCCTTGCAATGTTACAGAATAATTTACTGAATTAAAATTAGTTGCCTCTACATGCCAAAGAGTGGAGAAGATCTAAAGAGCAATCTATTTCAGGTTCTTTATTGTTCATAAGAGATACTTCAAACATACCTGGAAAAGTAAACATATGGCCAAGGTAACATGTGAAGGTATCATCAAGCTTCTCTTAAAGGCCTGCAATACGTTACCATCGAGTGTTATAATTTGAATAGTCGCCCATTGCGTGTATGATAAAAGTGGAGCTACCTGAGGCAAGTAAATTGCTGCTGCGACAGAACCAATGTAATTTATCAACAGGAGCCCAGATCCAAGCAATGCAATATTTCTCACACCGAGCTTTGTTGCCAAAGTATCTATCTGAAACCTATCAATTTATAGTGAAACGTGAGATTTCAGTCATCAGATAAGCCTCTTATATCAGAAAGGATTTAATCTGGAAATGTAAAGCAATAATCTAGTACCACCAGCAAAAGTTGATTTTGGAGTGTTAGCATGGTGTATGTGTGTGGGAATTGAACTTACATTTTTGGAGTAATCGTTGTTCTTGCTTTCAGTTCCCTGCCTCTTCCAAGTGTATGAAACCAATTTTCAAGTGTCTACTGTCCTTACCTGCATCACCATCCTGAGGGAGACAAAGCAAAGCATCGCTGCACTTTCTAGTCCTTCAACGAAAGCAAAAATCAAGCCACCTGCAGAACTGAAATCAACAGCAGGCTTCAGCAAAAAACGAGATGGTACTGAAAGCAAATATAAATATTGTGTTATAAAAGCAAATATATCATGTACGACAGATGCCAAATTCAGTCATCTCTGAATGTGAGTGGTAATACAACAGATGAACTGCTTTCAACATATAGTATATCAATGAAATGATCCAGACACAGTAAGGCTACATACAGCAAAAACAGTTTATCAAAATAGTACTTCCACTTCAATTTGTGCAACCTCAAATTCAAACATCTGACAAATCACTTGCTTTCTAATGACCGCCTCAATCTACTCACCATTCACCCCACAGTTGCAAGGCCCGTTCAGCACTTCAGCTCCATTTTGTTCATTCAATAAGCGTAATACCTGTGATGAATATACCAGAAGTCCCCTTACTTTGGTATATTGAAATTGGTGCACACCTCCAATACAAGAAAATTGAAATTAGAGTCTGTAGTGGATCTATTTTCTTCTGAATTTGTTGTGGGGTGGTGTACAACAAGATCAGCTTTGGGGCATCTTTCAACATCTAAGTGTGAGTGTGATTTACCATCTTTACATGATGAACTTTCAACGGAAATACCAAAGAAATTAAGAGAGACAGAGAGAGGTTAAGGCCTGTGATGAAAACTGCCTTCAAACATCCAGTATTTTTCTTTGTTATTTGCTATTGCTGCATCGTACTACTTGCAAAAAGATGGTACGGGAAGCAAAGAAGACGAGAGAATACCTGGATTGGAAACTAGCCATGGCGGAGCGCCCAACAACTTTCCTTGAACCCAACAGATGATGACTTCTACCATCACTGCCCTGTTAATGTATTTATTATAGTCATCATTATCTCAAGTGACGAGCATGCTGAGAATTTACTCTGATAAGCTTTCAGAAAACATCATCACAAAATATACAGCAGTCTTCACAGGCATAACGCTCAATGCTAATATGCATTTAAAGCTCAACTACAAACTAACGATATTTAGTTATTTATAAGGCGCTTTGTAAATGTTCAACTCAGTCCATGAACTTATCCATTTCACCGTTTTATATGTCGGACCTATAAGCACTGTGAACTAGTAATGAGATACATCTTATCAGAATCACATTATTGAGTGCCAGGCAATACAGTTTTTAAGACCTTCGGCATCATCAGATGAAAAATAAAGTGAATGTGATAGATTCGAAGTAAAGTACTAATTCAAAAGATAAACAAAACCACTAATGCCCATCTTAAAGCAAGTCATGAGAGTGATAAATGGTACCTCCGACTTCACAGCACTTGTGACCACAGGATGACCTGAAGGCGGAGAAGCCAGCATATGTTTTCCCAAGGAGATGAACTTTTCACAAAGGGTGATCCAAGAGTTGAGAAGCCGTAGCACAATGTAGGGATTCAACTGCAAGCAACGCCTCAGGAAGTCCTTGCATGCATCTGAGAGGTGATCTGAATTGTTGGAAGCTCATGTTGACATGAAACCTTGAACATGGCCATGACCTAATATCCAGGAGAAAGAAAGCCTCAAACTAAAGAAACTTTGTTTATCGGTTTCTATCATAGAAAGCACTTATTATCCTTTAAAGAGTTCAATATAGATATGTTCGATCCTGAAACAGTACACAAGCATACATCCAAAAACAAAAAGAAAAGAAAAGGAAATTTTACAGCCCAAGCACACACCACTGTATACTGTCTTAGAGGTGGTTTTGATGTAGCCATCTCCAGAACAGTGCATCCAAGACTCCATATATCACTAGCTGATTTACGAACATTTGAGTTCATAATGACCTAAGAAAAAACATTTAAGAAATAAATGCATCATGCCTTAGAGACCTTATATCACAGAAGACTAAGAAAGAAACAATCTATTAACTTCATCACGTCAGCTCTGGGAAGCACAAAGTTCCCAGCCCAATCCCTTGCACTAGTAGGAATCACGCCAATAGCCAGGAAAAGTATGAAAGTAACACTCACATGAAACTTGATTTGGGTAGCGAGACTTTCTGATTGAGATTTTCTGGGAACCACCGATTGAGAGAAATCACAGCCAAGTCGTCTTCGGATTGGCCGACCGGTAGCTCAGAGCCGTCGGTGACTGCTTGCGAGAGAGGAGTGGCGGTGGCTCGCAGGCAACAACGATGTTGCTGGGAATCTTCACATGATGTTGCTGGGATTTCGTGACGTTCTGTGGAGAGAGAGAAGATGAGAGAAGGAAAAAGACGCGCATACGTTTGCCCAAAATTAAGGGTTTTGGGTGTTAGTGAATTTTTAACAAAATTTCTTTTGTGCCTCTAAATTTTATATATTTGATTAATTGCCTCAAAATATATTTTGGAGGCAATTAATAACAATTGTCTCTAAATAAATGTCCCAATATCCAATTTTTGTTGTAGTGCAAGATTTCGAGGGTTAGAAAATGGATATAGTACTAATATTTGATGCTTTAAATAAAAATTTCTGATAGTACGGGAAATATATTTGTGATAAAACGAATATAATTAAGGGTTTAAAATGATAATAAATTTCTTGTATCATTATCTGTTGTTCATTTTTTGGTTTTTTCATATAGGCAGTAGAGATGAGAATGTATGGAAGGAGAGCATCGAGAGGCAACATCATCGAAATCGAAGAAGATATGCAGACATTGACAAACCTAGTTCTTGAGGAACCCAGCGCCCTCAACAAAAATATCAAACAAACATTTTTATGTGTCGCAAAAACATTCTACTATAGTGCCTACTTTGATGCAGAAACTATTGATCTCCATATATTCAAAGTACTCTTTGAGCCGATTGTATAAGTGTTTAGCATCCACGTTGGAATCAATAACTCCATTTATGTAATATCTTTTTTTTAGGTGAACCATTTATGGGTGAGTAAAATATCCGAAAACCGAATAACTGAATCGAAACAATCTGAAATATTAAATCTGGTTCAATTTTTTCTATCATTGGGTTCAGTTCGAATTTTTTTTTCCAAGAAAAAGATTAGTTAATTCGGTTTTGTTCGGTTTGATTTTTTTTAAAATAAAAATCAAAATTATAAATATAATATTTTAATTCAATAAATTAATATTAATTATAAATTTATTTTAAATAATTTAGTTATAATTATACAAATGGAATGAAAGTTTATATTTTTAGTTAAAATAAAATCATAAATAATAATTTCATTTTTTGGGTTTTTTTTTTGTTTCGTTATGTTTTATTTATAAAATTTTGGATAATTCAGTTCGAGTAATTCGAATAATTTGATTCGATTCATTTTTTATTAATTAAAAAATCAAATTTATGTTTAATATTGTTTTACCAAAAGAACCAGACGAAATCCAAATATTCACCCCTGAAACCTTTATGTAATAACTGAGTTGTAGAGACATTCCTAAATAATATACTGGGGCTTAATCAACTATGGTGATTAATTATGGATAATAAAAAGGGAAAAGATATAATTTTAATCTAATAAATTGACTTTGTAATAATTTTAGCCTAATCAATCAATAACACTTTAATCAAGCCTAATGAATTGATTTTGTGATAATTTAGCCCGTAAGCGATTTTTCGACATCGGAAAGCACAATTGGCATCGAAAATAAGAAATAGCTCGTAAATCATTTTCAACTACTTTTCTAACTTGTAATTTCTATATTGTTTGCATTTAGGCTCAGTGGATTATAATGATGTGAATCAACGAATGACAATGATGATATTTTTCAACAAGAAGCTATGAGAATGTAATATCTTGATTTTGTAGTAGTTTTATGATTCTCATTTCGGGTTTTTGCTAAGTCATGTGCCAAATTAGGTTGGTATACTATTCCCCCTTACGTTATTATATAAATTTAACTCCACCTGCCTTTCTCATCTTCTCCAATTTTCCTAATCTCACTAAATGAATTAATATACGCGATTATAAGATAAACAAAATTTCCATTTATCTCGATCAAATGCAACTCACACAATCACAAACACATGCAGTTTCATTTCAAACAATTTGTTGAAATAACAAAAAATGCGATCATATAAAAACCTCGTCTAATGTAAAAACTAGAAACAAATATGAACCATTAATTTTTGCTATATATTTCAGTTCACTTGTAAGAAACCCTCGAAATACAATTGAATGCTTTGAGCGGCAGAAAAATGAATCTTCCTGGCTACTGCTATTTATCATTTTCTTTCATTAATTTCGAAAATGTATTGCTTAAATATAACACCATATATAAGAAATACTTTAGAAGATTCAATATAGAAATTTTAAAGTTATAGAAATTAATATCGGGTTATGGACGCTTAAATACATGAATTTTGGAGGTATTTTGATTTTGGACACGGAACTTTGAAAGTTAAGAATAGATACTTGAATTTTAAACACTGTTATAATTTTCCCACATTTCGATTTTTTAACTTAAGTTCGTGTATTTATTAATAACTTTAAAGTCCATATAGGAAACCAAAATACACTTAAAATTCTTGTATTTAAGCCTCGGTAACTTATTATTGATGTGGAAATATAATAATTTTATTTTTTTCTTAAAATACTTTGTGAAAAGAGACCTATGACCAGGGGCGGACTTAGGAGGGGGGGGGGGCACTGGGCCCTCCTGTAATTTTAGAAAATACTAGGGTTATATTAGTAATTTCATGTATATATAGAAAATATGAAAGTGATTATGAAATAGAACACTTGATTTCATTATAGATAATAATAAAGATGGTTAAATAAGTTCGTAAAAAATAAACTATTTAACAAGATAGATTAAATATATTGTCAAAATTAATAAATAATTTTGTGGTTGAGCAAACACGGAAGTTGAAATTGATTTTCGAAACATTTTTTTATATAGTTTTTTTCTATATAGCCTAAGGTCCCCAATTTTCTTAATCCGGTCTTGGCATCAGGAATCCCGATTTTCTTAATCTAGTTCTGGCGTCAGGAATTAGAGAAGGCGGAGGTGGAGGCGGCGATTTTGATCCTGGCGCCAGAAATTAAAGGAGAGGAAGCGGAGATTTTGAGGGGGTATAAAGTAGTGTGTTTGTGGATATCTAGTAGAAAGACGAGAGAAAGAGCAAAGAGGTTAGACCCCCTAGACAAAATGTTTGGGTCCGCCATTGCCTATGACAATGAAACTTGAACAATAATGGGAAGAACACAACACCTTCTAACTTAAAACATGAGAATAAAATCCATAGTAATTTCTTAAAATAATTTTAATGATAACAAATAAAAACTATAATTCTTAGGAAGTCGTAAAGGAACTTTTGACTAAACGCGGAAAATTAAAATTCTATAATAATTTAACACGTCATTAGACTCTTCACGCTCAATTAGGGATGTCAATGGACGGATTTTATCCGAATCAGAATCAATTAATAAGTATCGATTCTGGTTCTGTAACTGATCCATTAGATATTGGACCCAGACTAGACCCGACCATCAAATGTGGGTCTGAATCGATCCAGATCTGAGCGGGTCTGGAACCAAAACTGGACCAGAACCGAAATTGGGACTGAAACTGTTGCTTTAAAATTTAATGAGCTATGAGTGATTCCGGATCGGTATGGATAAAATCGATTCATTGACAAGCCTACTTAAGCTTAAGTTTATCAATAGACGGGTTTTATTCGGACCAGAACCAATAAATAAATATCGATTCTGGTTCTGATTCTTGAACCAGAATTGAACCCGGACTAGATCGGACTATCAAACTATGGGTCTAAACGGTCTGAGTCTAAATGGTCTGGGTCTAAAGCGGATCTCGAACCGAAACCAAAACTGGAACCACTACTTTAAAATTTAATGGGCTATAAGCGATTTCGGATCGATTTAGATAAAATCCATCCATTGACATCCCAATGCTCAATCACTTGAAAAAGTTTGGAATGAGTCTACGTGAATTTGTAGTGTGACTATTTATGCTTGTAGTGTGGATAGTTGCTGAATTTGTAGTGTGGCTCGTTGTGCTGAATTTTTTGAACTTAATAAGATATAGCATGCACGCATGAATATTAAAGTCAATATATCAAAGTTACTGGGCAATTTTAATTTAACAATCCTACTCGTTATATTTCGTCAAACATACGGCACGTCACATGATACTAATGAAGACAATTCAAAGTTAACTTATATAAAGTTAAATAAAATATCAGACCTTGATTTTTCTTGGAAAGTGACTCGAATAATTAAAAGTAACTCTAATTTGTTAGTCGTCATGCAAGATATGGAATCGAATATAAATAATGAAGCCTCTAAATATATTCGTGAGTCACTGGGAAACTCGAAATAATTTTACACAAGTGAGAGCATTTAGTGAAACTCAAGTTAAGGAGATAAAAAGTAATTAATTTGTGAATTTGTTTAAAATTAACAAGTACTCCTCCGTCCGGCTAGCTTGAGGCACTTCTTTTGGGCACGGAATTAAGGAGAGAGTGTTTAGTGTTTAAAGTGTATTGGTAATAAAGTGGTTTATATGTTAGGTATATATATTTTGTTTTTATTTTATTTTACATTTAAATTTATTTATTTACATAATAAATTTATTTTAAATTATCCTTAATTTAATTAGCATATTAAAATTAATTCAATTTTTTTAGTTAATTTAATTTAATTTAATTTTTAAATTAGCATATTAAAATAAATTAATTTTTTAAATAAATTAATTTTTAATAAATAAATAAATTAAAATTTTTAGTTAAAATTAGCATATTAAAATAAATTATTTTTTAATTTAATTTAATTTTTAAATTAAATAAATTAATTAATTTTAAAATAAATAATAAATAAATTTTTTTATTTAAAATTAGCATATTACAATAAATTAATTTTTTTAATTTAATTTAATTTTTTAAATTAAATAAATAAATTAAAATTTTTAAATAAATAAATAAATAATTTTTTTATTTAAAATTTGCATATTAAAATAAATTAATTTAATTTAATTTGCCAATAATCAGCCCAATTAGTTAACTGTTAATTGTAATTAAAATCCCTTATTTTTTCTTAATTATTTCCATTTATAGAAACGACTCAAGCTAGTTGGGACGGAGGGAGTAATTTACAAACTATTATTATCAAATAGTTACCCAAATTAATGAAGTCATTTTCTCCCTCGCCAATACCAATTATCATTGCTCGTCGCATCACAAGACAGAGAAGTTATCATATGACACTCAGTCTCTTTCGTTCATTTTGTTTATTCAATGATTGAGATTTATTGCATTTTCTTTAAAAAAAAATAAATGAAGTTTTAATTTTAAGTGTTGAATTTGTTTAACTCTAAATTAACTTCCTTGATTTGTGAAAAGTTGTTGTTTAGGGTTTTGTTTTTTCTTCACATTGTCGTTCTAACAGTCCTTCAAGCATGAGACATGTCAGTTGGAGACGCTGTTGTTCCAACACTCCTACAAATACGGGATTCGGATCTTGGAGATAAGGTTGGGGAAATACGAAATCTGGAGATAAGATAAGGAGATAAAGACATGAGGGAGTCAAACTTAATCTCCTAATCAACCATGAATACTCTCAATCCTAATGGATATACCTCATCTAAGAGTGTATATGAAGGCCTCTTCGTCCTCTATAAATAAGAGGCTGATCAGTTGAAGTAAGACACGGATTTATATGCACATACACGCATTCTTGAAGAGAAATACTGGAGATATGAATCTATTTCTGAATCTGTTTTTATAATATTTTCGATAACACTGGTTTTGTATCTTCTATTGTCATAGAAGTTTGTTAGTCTTTTTCACGAGTGGTGTGAGGAAATATTTTCATATTTGGTAGTTAGTTCGATTCAGAGTGTCCAACATTATTTTGGATAAAGTAGTGAGTTTTGTAAACGTGCTTTGTATACATATAGTGAACAATTTTACCATATTGGTATCTGCAGATTATACATTATAATCTGTGGAAAAATTATCTCTGATATTCTTTATATTTATTTTGTTACTTTACTCTGTATGCTGATAATAATTAGTACAACTAGTTCTGGTCCATGAGAAGCAACCATTTGAATAAGAAAGGTATAAGCAAATTTTTAACTTTTAATGATAAACACACACAAAAAGCATTCATGGCATTAAACAGAAATATGGTTATTGTTGACCATAAATATGCATACGCATGAAGATTCTTTTGAATTTTTTTCGTTGATTTTGCTACAGTAAAGGTAGAGTAGTAATTTTATTTGTTATGTGATACAAAAAAAATACATATTGATAAACATAGTCATGCATACGATTGAAAACAAACATGCATATGAGTTTTTATTTTAAAGTATACCCATGTGCGCGCTTGCGCATTCCACAGCGCTTTTTGGTCAACATACATTTTTATATTATTTTACATGCATGACTTAGTTAATTTAATATGTATGTTTGTGTTTTGTGGCACGCTAGCGCTCATCCCTTAGGCACGCTAGCGCATATCCCCGTTCATCCAGTGACGCTCGTACATATCCCTTAGGCACTCATGCAACCGACCGTTGGCCAACATGCAGTTTTATTTTATATGCAAGATTCTATTATTTTATATGTATGTTTCGTGTTTGGTTGTGACACCACGTGCTTGGGGACACACCATTACCACGGACGCCCTTCCCATTTTCCCCCTGCGCATAATTAAAAAAATAAAAAAAAAATAGACTGCCACGTATTAAATTTTGGTGTGTCCATATGTTCAAAATGTGTGGTTCAAATTGAGTACTACATACTACTTAAGGATATATTACTACCAGAACTCATATATATACTTTCTTATTGTGAGAATCACATTAGATATTGCAATTACTTTATATGTTCAGTGTAGTGTTTTTACAGTTCTTAAGATAAGAAGTTCTTATTTGGGTAAATATCAGTTTATGTCATAATGTTTCACGATTTTTCACTTAATGTCCCAACATAAGCATATTGTTATTTTGGTCCCTAACGTTTCAGAAAATTTCTATTAATGTCCCGTAGATCAATTTTCGATGTCCAAATACATACGTGACTGTCGGAATTACATGTTGAACTCCAAATCAATATAAAAATAAAATAAAAACGTAAAAAAGCTTCTCCAAAATGACGTCGACGTTCCATTTCTTTTTCACGTCAATATGAGGGAATAAATGGAACGACGTCGTTTTTTAGGAACTTTTCTATGTTTTTATTTTTATATTAACTTGGAGCCAACATGAAATTCTGGCAGCCACTAACTAAGCATTTGGATGTAGGAAATTGATCGATAAGACATTAATAAAAAAAATTCTAAAACGTTAATGACCAAAATAATAATATGCTTATATTAGGACATTGAGTAAAAAATCTTTAAACTTTGGGACATAATCTGATATTTACCTTTTTTTTAACCCTTTCATGTAATGATATGTAATAATATAACCAGACATATTGGGCCTTAATCCAATAGGCCCTTTCACACAAATTAAGGCTGTGGCCCATGCCGTGGCCCAATCAGAACACCTGTGGCCATTGGCGGACCCGGGGGGGGGGGGCACTGGGCCCTCCTGGGTCTTAAAAAATTACTAGGTATATATATATATATATATATATATATATATTGTTAAAATAGATTAATATTTTTTGTTGTGGTAGAGTTGTATATTTTGTGTGATAGAGATATTGAGTTGATTTTCCTTTTGTCATTATTGGTGTTAAGTTTTTTAGTATCTTAATGAAAATATATTTACATCTAATTTTTGATTATGTGCAAGTTATGGACAATACGACTTTTACTTGTATACAATTATTGTATATTTTATTCTTTAATTGAAAACTTGATATCCTATACCATTAAACATTTTCTACTATTATACTATTCTATCATTTGATGCTTGTTTATAATTGCGCATGTATCAATAATTAGAAATATATTTTGCTTTTACACTATACTATCAAGAACTGAAGTTTAAATTCAATAAAGCTTTGTTTGCAATTCCTTCTTCATAATTTAGAATATTGTAAATTTGAGTTCATTTCAAATATTATTATTGTTTAGGTAGATGAAAGCATATATGTTTCATTTTCATCAGTTAATTGACCTATCCATCCAAACTAAAAAATAAAAGAGAAATATTGTGAGATGATCATACTTAACCTTTTTTGATATAGTGATATAATTTAAATAGAGTTATACTGGTGTTAAAATTAGTATTTATTTCAAAGTTTAATTTTAAAATTCTTCTTATAGATTTATAAATTATATATATATTCCCTCCATCCACAAAATTCATTTACTAATTTCCTCTTTGAACCATCAACGAGAAACGTTTACTTTCCTCATATGGATATGATCCCACATAACCCCCTCATATGTTATGGGTCCCCTTCTCACTAACTTTACATTCAATACAATTTATTAAAACTTTTGCCACTAAAATTTGTAAACGAATTTGGTAGACGAAATGAATAATTATTTGGACCCCCTAAATAAAAAGTCTGGGTCCGCCACTGCCTGTGGCATACTATCGCTATGTTTGCTGTTTAACTTAAACAGTTTAAGAGTCCTTGGAGTTAACTATTTTGAATTAGGCCAAGAAATCCCACTGCCATTATAATATTTAATGAACTAATAAAATATTCATTATCATATATATAAATAAAATTTAACTACTATTAATGTTTTACTTTCATTATTATATCAATTAACTTATTTTGTCTACAATTCAAGATTTGAGTTGAATTAATTATTGAATTAATTAGTCTTTTTTGTATTCCATACAAGAATAAACTTGATTTTACTCTTTAATATATGTATAAAGTAATTCATGAATTGTCTTCCCCTAACTCCAGAATTTAGGCATAAAGGGGAAAATTTATGAGTTGCCTCTTCAAACTCGAATTTAGGTATAAAATTGACAATTCATGTGTAACAACTGTGAAATGGTTGCAAATTTTATGGATCCACAAAGATAAAAAGAAATACTTTAACACAAAATATGACTATGCTTGTTATCTTTTTTATTCCAATAGATATTTATTTATCTTTACAACATCACAATACATATTTTAATAGATTAATTCTTATAGCTAATTAACTTTATTGAACACCATCAACCACAGCTTACATTCCAAACTAGCACAACTATAGTAACACCACGCATACATCCGCAACAAGAGGCATAAATATTCAAACATGAAACAGAGTAAATTCGCTGCTTAAGCGCAGACGAAACCGTTAGGCACTTGCTTGCCGCACACATTAAGGAGCAAGTTGAGAGAGAGGGGAACATTAAGGTTAATGCCCAAAACGTTAGCCCTAATCGCAATGCAAAGGCAGACGGCGGCATCGAGGTCGGCCAGCCCTTCGATGAGACTGCAGCATGGGGTTATGGGAGGTTCTCCGATTGTCACGTTGAGAAGACTGCCGAGCAAGTTGGCGCAGACGCCGAGTTTTAGGGCATCTATAGGGCATGATTTGTTGCTCGGTTCCGGCATTGGTTTTGGGCTCGTCGGAGTCGAAGCGCTTGTCAAGGAGAAGAGGATGAGGTTGAGCAGGAGGAATAGAGCAAGTGAGGAAGTGTTTCTCTTAGTGGCCATGGCTAGCTTTTTTGTAGCAAAGTGGTGAATTAAGGGTTTGTTTTGCTTTATTTTTGATGAAGGCAGTTGAGTTTTTATAGAGGTACATGGTGGCTTTTTGATAACTTGAAGTTGACGTAATGTTAGAGAATTGTTTGTACTTGTATTCGGTCCGGACGATATTCAAGATACCAAAAATTTTGTGTCACCATATTCCATTATTATATTTATTATTTTAATAATAATTTTCATAAAAATAAAATTTATTATAATATTATCAATTATACTTAATTGAAGTTCAAAAAATTATTTACCCCAATTTTAGATTTATCAACAATAATAATGAATTATTAGCTTATACAAATTAGATGATTAAAAAAAATAATTACATATCTTATTTGGGTGGAATAAACCCTAGTTAATAGTTAAAAGTTAGACTACAATATACAAATATATATATATGTATGTATGAAAGAAAATTGAAAAAAATGAAAATGGGACAACAAATTTGATGCATTGGATCTCAAGTGATCTTGGCCCCATGTATGAAGTTTCTGGGTGCATGTTAATCTGAGGATGGAGTGGAAACAAATCTACCTAATGAATTAGGGTTTATTAATTTATAATTAGCATTTATTAATTCACAATTAGGATTTATTAATTCAAAATTAGGGCTTATTATTCAAATTAGGATTTATTAATTCAAAATTAGGGTTTATTATTCAAAATTAGGGTTTATTAATTAAAAATTAAAATTTATTAATTCACGATTAGAGTTTATTAATTCATAATTAGGGTTTATTAATTCTAATTAAATTTTATTAATTAAAAATTATTAATTCATGATTAGAATTTATTAATTCAAAATTATTATTTATTAATTTATAATTAAGATTTATTAAATTAATTAATTTTAATTAGAATTAATTTAATAATAATTAAATAAATAAATAAAAATTATCTCCTCAAGCTTGCACGTCAAAACATAATGCTCCATCTGTTCACCAAAATCGTTTCTTGATTTTAGTGGTACGGATTTTAATAAATTGTAATGAGTGTTAAGTAAGTGGGTGTAAGAAGATGGGTCATAATGATAATAAATGAATATATTAATGGCTAATGGGTGTAAAACGGTGGGCAATGAGTGTTTTTTTATAAATAAGTGGATAAGTTTAGGGTAAAAATATGAAGTTGATGTTTCCATAAAAGGAAATTGAATATTTTTTTTGGATGGACCAAAATGTAATTAAATGAATATATTTAATTGATGAAGGGAGTATTTGATTTCTCAGATAAAGGGCTCGAAAGACGGGAACTTAGAAGTTTTGGATCACTCAAATTTTTGAAGAGTTTTATTTTCCAAAAAATTAAAAAGTCTCGCAACGTTTTAAAATTCAAACCAAAAAATTATATAGGGCCAAAGGTTTTGACAAAGGAAGCTGCATAATTGTACTTTTTTGCCAACTTTTTCTGTATTTATTTGATTGAGATGTTAGCTCTGACATTCAACTAGTTGCTATAAATTCTTTTGTAGTTCCTATACTAGGGATGGAAATGGATCGGATTTAGTTAGATTTAGATTTAGATTCAATTTTTTTTGTTTAGGTTCGGATCCGATCTAGATTTATTGGGTCTAAGTATAGACCCGGATCCATATATTTTTTCTTCTAAAATAAATCATAAATCAACTATAATTCACAGTAACACCATAATTTTCTCTCTCTAACTCATAATTCTTTCTCTAACTTATATAAGCTCAATTATCAAAACACTTTGATAGCTTATGAGCTCTTCGAACATTGTATCTTATAAGCTCTTGAAACATCTTACAAGTTCTTGGAGTTTATAAGTTCTTTAAAATAAGTTTAGTCAAACTCCCTAGCTCTAAATATAGTGAGATGGTGCAGGATTGTAATTTTCATAAAAATGTATATAAAACAAAATAATGCCAGATTCATAATGTTGAGCCAAATCAACACCATAATCAAACTTAAAACAGGATTTCTTCATCCCTTAGGTGAATCACATCCATCATGATTCATGATTAACAATTGCATTGCCCTCTAATATATGTTAAATCTGATCGCACTGAATGTTTTATTGCTGCAAACTCATTGCATAAAATATATTATTGTGTATATATAGCACGAATTAAGAAGACAGTGAAAATATGGTATGATGGTATACAAGGTTGTTATTCGTTTTCTATGAGCGGTTTTCTTGAAGTGAGGCATTAACTTTCAACAGAGAACGTCAAATACAAAAGTCCAGATTTTATAGGGAATTCAGCGTCAGTAGCCACTCCCTGTTATTCTTTTAGATTCTTAAAGTAAATCATTGTCTGGTTATAATTATGAATAAAATGGTTTAGGTGAACCTTGTTATATTGCTAAAATACATGAACTGTCTTATTCCAACTTTGAATCAAAATCTCTAATCGTTTATAGTGATCACTACATTAGGTATGTATACTTGGCTTTATCTCCTTAAGAGTATAGAAGTCTTACCAACTTCCTACTAGAACAAAGCATCATACCCATAAGAGAATCTCTTACTCTCAACATCTTTTATTTACAATTTTCTATATTAATATGGGATCCTTACTCCACTCACAGTACATTCAACAATTTTTATTAAATTTATATCGAAAATTCTTATGAAGAAAATTAGGGGATAGAGGGAGTATGAACAAAGAAAAAAACAGTCACAAAACCTGAAAGAAGAAAAACGAGTTCCTCAAAATTGTAACAACAAATAATAAATGAAAAGAAATAGAAAAAAGAAAATAAAGAAAACCAAAGCAAAAAAGGAGCTTGGACCTACCTCTAGACAAAAAAATAAAAATAAACAAAGACCTGAGTTCTTAAATAAGAACCAAGTTTCTTATCTATCGGATTCTTATTTCGGCCACGATGCTGCGAAAATAAGAACTTAGATTCTTATAATGCCATATAAGAATAAGAACATATTATAATGGATGCTATTATGACCGGCTTTAAAAAAAAGTTTTAAGGATGGATCGATTCTATGCCGGGCCTCTAGTAGTCATGGGCCTAGGATTTCAAAGAAAGCCTAATATATATGACCCCATTGGATTGATTCGTATATTGACAACTCTAATTTGGAGACTATATATATGAGCCCATTGGAATCATGGGTGTTGGATTCTGGAGCGGTCGTTCCATTCGTGCAGTGATGTTGAGATAATGGAGCAATATATATATATATATATATATATATATATATATATATCTGGTGAATTTGGATAAGTCTATCTTACAGATGATGAACCCTTGAAGATCGTGGGAAATGGAGATGTCCGGACCACCACCACCACACCACACTTGAATCCAAGTATAACAAAAATAACTTTTGTACTAAATAGAATACCAAGAGAGTTGATGCACCAAGTGACAACAACACTACTGTATAGTTTGAAAGGACCGGAAGACTTGGACTGGCCAAGGCTTATAAAACTCCAGTCAACTGATGGCTCATTCTTCACATCTCCATCTTCAACTGCCTTTGCATTCATGGAGACTAAAGATCACAATTGCTTAAAATTTATCATTAACATCGTCAACAAATTTAACGGAGCAGGTATCATTATATACACATACATATCCAGGGGAGGGTTAACGTGAGAACCATTTTTATAGTGAGAACCTGAGAACAAAAAAATGATGAATTCGTTGTGAAAAGTTGATGAATCTGCTAAAAAAATTATTGAATCTAAAAAGATGAAATTTTCGCTTCTCATGAGATTCGAATCCTGTGTGAAAATTCCAAATGTTTAGATACAGTAATTTTCCCAACTAGTGTATTAACTTCCATAGCGAATTCATATTGTTCATCTTGAATTTTTATGATTTTTAGTTCTCATGTTAAAAATGATTCTTATTTCAACATACTTTACATATACCTATACATATACATAGAGGATGATTGTCTAAAAACTTATCCCCTCCCGTAGAATCTATTAATCATATTATTTTATGTTTACGTTAATGCTTTTTAGGTGTTTCTTTCTGTAATGCCTTTTATATATACATCAATGATTCTTTCTATGACGGCGGTAGAGAAAAAGCCTTTATTTGATCATTGAGTTGGGAAATACGACAAAATTGCAAAATACGCCTTCGTTCCCTAAATCTATTTTTGAGAATCTTCAATACGAGTTTTAATAAAAGTAATTGAATATATTATGAGTAGAGTAAGGGTCTCATAATAGTGTAATATTAAATTAGTTAGAGGTGGATCATAGGTGGTAAAAGATAGTAAATAAATGGGTTGTTGAAAATAAAAAAGAGAAATAATGATGGACTATGAGTGGTAAAATGTATAAATAAAATATATTATTAAGGGTAAAATTGGGAAGATAATTACCATAAATAGATAGAAAAGAAGTTGTGGGACGTCCCAAAAATAAAAACTAAGATGAAAATTAGGGGACGGAGCGAGTAATTAGTTAATAAACTTCTGCATTATCTTCATTATTTATAGTTTAGTATTATGTTAACTAGCTTTTGTACGTAACTTGTGGCTACTTAGAGGGTGTTTGGCTGAGCTTATAAGCTCCCCAAAACAGCTTATAAGCTGTTTTTCAAGCTTAAAAAACAGCTTATAATCTGTTTTTGGGAGCTTATAAGCTCAGCCAAACACCCTCTTAATTATACGTCGCAGCTTCCCATATGTAATATCCCGACCGTCTAAACTTGGTTTAGAATGAACCTAATTTTGAAATTAGGATTTTGCATCAGTAATAATAATAAAAGATTATAGAAATCACATATATGTATAAGAATTATTTGAGTTGACAAGATTTTGGGATTTATCCCAAATGGATTTATACTATTGCAATATATATATATATATATATATAATACATGTAAAACGAAAAAAGAAAAAAAAAAGAAGTAAAATATACATATTTAGTTAATGGTGGTACCGAAAAGTGGGTTAATCAAGTTATACATATAATATTAATATGTGTGTCTAATAATGTGTGTCGTATATATATATAATAATATATGTGAGCTAATAGATTATAGTGTGTGTGCGTCGTATATATATATATATATATATATAGTATGTATGTGAAAAGGTGAAGTAGTGTGTGTGTTACGTGTATGCATGCATTGATGGGTGCGTGTAATAAAAAAAATGAACAGTAAATGAATGTAAGTTACATAATCAAACAAAGATATTGTTTACTCTCATTTGCATTTCATACGACACGAGAGAAGAAGAAAAAAAAATCTTTCGTTCTCGCAATCTTTCTTTCTCAATTTCTCGACTCGCTTTCAATCTTTTGTTAAATCCGAACCGATATTAAGGTTAGTCTCACATTACCTACATTCCTATGGTTTAAAATTTAAATTTGGTGCATGATTTGTATTTGTGTATTTATTTTTGAAATGTATTAAAAATAGGAGATGATGCCAAATGCTAGAAGTCGAGAACTAATGTTGTTCAGATACTCCATATATGCTAGGATTATGAATATGGTTAAAAGTTATTAAGGTTAGGTTTTGCTCATTTTAAAGCCGAGCTATAGTCGATTTTTCGATTTTATGGAATGAAGTGACTTCATATTCTGATCTATGTTAGCCTACTAGCATATAGAATTAAATTGGGAATTTTTCGTGTGCATTAGGACATGAAACCTATTTGGTTGAAAATCTAAAGCTCCACGCTCGGATTATCCGATCTTTTTGTCAAATGTTATCACATATCGTATTCTAGAATATATCTAGCATGACATATAAATTTATCATAATTTTCGGGTATGTTAGGTATTTTCCTAAAATGTCATGTATCTAAAGTTGGCGCTCGAGGATACCGTAAATGTTATACGAAATGTAATGTGACATATGAGTTAGACAATGTATAATAAGTAAACGATTAAAGTTTGGAAGAAATTGATCGACGCTTGCTTAGTTAAGTGTGAGAAATCGAGAATAGTTTGTTATTAATATTCGAGCACGTGTAGAGTTATGATTATCGCACGTAGTTATGATTTATGCCTAGTTAAATATGGTTTTCTCGAATAGTTGAAACAGATATGAGATACAAGAAATGAAACGAGGACTTAGATTTTAATGTGGTTCGATGTTAATGAATAAGCTTGTCCTCAAGCTAAGAATAAATAAGAAGTTTAAGCTGATGAATAGTAAATGGATGAAAATAGTAGCTCCACTATGACCAAGTGAAACCAAATTGAGATATTTTATATCTCTTACTCAATAATGATGATGCAAAATCCTAAGATATTAAAAGTTATCTAGTTCGTTGGTGATAATCGACGTTATCCAAGAACCAAATGAAGTACTAAACCTTTCTTTTACGTAAATGTAAAGTACGAAGGTAACAGAAGAAGAGAAAGGAGAAGTACGCGTATTGCTAAAAGTATATATCGTGTGGGCTTTTTCTAAAATGACAAATGCTTTATTTATAATGCTTTCTCCCAAATGAAAAGTCTTTATTTACGATGCTTTTCTTTGAGAAATGATGATTAAATGCTATTATTTAATTACCGCCCAAAATGTTTATGTTTTATGTATGGATCCTATCGGTGTTGGTTCGCCAACTATGAATGATAATCGAATTCGGATCCTATGCTAGAAGGACAATTCTAGCAAGGATTAACGGTACACTATGGTAACTGTACTTGCTGAAAGGTTTGCTCACCCGCCATTCGGATGGTGTGCTTTGAAAGGTTTGCTCGGCGGCCACGACGTCCGTGGAAGGAGGCCTCCTTCTACGACGCAGATGATGTTATATGAGATGTGATATGGATCATACAGACGTAAAATATGTCCGCCGACAAGTTTATGAAAATGAAAGAAAATGTTTAGTAAGCAAGAGCATTTCAAATAAAACCTCGTGTATTCGATGGGCAAATGTAATTCAATGTTATGATAAATGTTTTGGCATAAGTCCACCGAGTGCATTCTTGTACTCACCGCATGTTTGTTTTAAATGTGCGAGTTGAGCTAGTGATGCGATGGAGCGGTGTTGAGCAAGAGGAATCTTTGTCATTTGAAAGTTAGTACCTTGAGTGCACATCGTCATATGTGTAATTCACATGTTTTCCACCGCAAGAACAATAAGTTATGTTTGAGTAAAGAACTAATTTCCTTCGATCAATTGAACCCATTGTTAAATATCTGATGGTCTAGTCTCTCATATGTATGTTATGGTTGCCAAATCTCAAATGCTATGAAGTTCTAGAAGTTTCCTTGATATATACTCACAATTCAATATCCCATTTTCTTGTTACGCTTCTTAATTCTCGTTCCAAGTAATAGTCCCTACTAATCCGTCCTTAGGAATAGTGGGCTGTTACAAAGTGGTATCAGAGCAGTTCGTTCCTTGAATCAAAAACTTCCTTCAAAGTTAAGTCTAGATTGAGTCACTAGACTTGTTAGAGGTCAGTCGACTATGCTCAACACTCCATCACATCAAGCTCAACCGGAATGAGGTAAATGATTTACTCTGTTTTGGAAATGAAAAGTTTGAAGGTGGAAAATGATTGAAATGATGTTTCAAAAGAAATGAAAGTTATGGAAAATGGTTGGGAATGAAAGTTGTGAATGATGGTTGAAATGATGTTTTAGTTATGAAAAGAAATGAGAAAGAGTTGACAGTGATATGTCAAAAAAATGAAATGTTTGAATTCGTGGAATTCAATGAGAATTATTGTTATGAATGAGTTATGTTATTAATGTTTAAAGTTTTGTAATTTCAAGTTGTTTATGACAATGGATATGTTATCCCAAAAGAACGTAGACTGTTTAAGACGCATGATCCCTTTTGCGAAAGAATATAGAAGGATGAACTATGAGAATTTTATTCCATCATGAGAACAAAAACGAGATCAAAATTAGAATTTCGAGTTCAAAGACGAGAACAACGAAACCAAAGAGAAGAAAATCAATGAGCAAAGATGGAAATGATGGTGGCAAGAATTGAATGATGATTTTGAAATGATGAATGTCACTATACAACAGTGACATGAGTTAGTCACTCCCTTTGGATGTTCACACGAGACAGAACTACAAATTGACTATGACTTTTTCGTTAGAAACGAAATAGAAATATGATCAAAGAATCAATTGACTTTAGTATTGTGGTTTATACAAAATGAGAGACCACGATGTGGTAGAAATTTTGAAGGCAAATTGAGAATTTGGATTTTTTTTCCAGTAGTATGAGTAGCGTTTGAGATGTATGGTGGTATGTTGATAACCCTTACAATTTATGATGACCCATTACGAGTTATATGAGATTTCGAATTTTATTCATTAACCATGTTCTGTCATTGAGTTTAACTCTATGATCTAGTTTCAATTGAGAAATCACTTGAGTTTCTCACTTTTTGTGAAAGAAGTTTACAACCAGAAAATTTCATAAAGCGTCCTTTTGAAACCAAGCCTTCATGTGACTGAGAAGTATTTGTGACGGGTCTGGCCAGCCCATATGACCAAAGACATCTCAGAAGTCGTCATTCTGGTCTTCGGACCCTATATTCCCACTATTCAGTTCAAAGAACATATTGGTTCAAACTTTAGAAGTTGTCGTCTTGAATTGTGAACCTCACCGCTTGTAAGTTGTCATGATAAGTTTGCTTCAACTCGAAACCGATAAGTATGATGTAGGTTGACTTATCTTGTCACCTAAGTTTTCAGATCAAGAAATGATATACATCAAGTTATGATGTAGAGAAGTCATCGATGAGGTAAGATATATTTTCCCCTATGATACACATAGATACGATGACCCTTGATGAGCTTTCCAGATACTGATGACAATGAAGTTACACCACCTTGTAAGTGTTATGACAATAAAGTTATGAACGAGATACTCTTTAGCATTGAGTGCTAGAGTAGAAGTAAAGGAAAGTATAGAATATTCTTGGAAAATAACCTCATCTTATTATGTTATAACAAGAGAGATTACAACTTATCTTTAAGATAGTTGACTGTCCTTAAGACCTCGTTAGTAGGTTGGACATGTCTAAAATATGGAGGTGCACGAGAATTTTTTTCCAATGGATATATAAGGAATGATAGCATCCCAGTTAACAAGTTTCTCGCTTTATACCTCAACCCTTAGGATTATGCTTGAGCGGAATTGATTTCGAGTATTTGAGACATTAGTGAAACCAAATGATAGTGAGACTGATGGATCATAAATATTGAGATGTGTGAACAGTTAAGCTAGCCCTAGTGTTTAAGCTAAGTATGGAGATTATACCCTCGAACGAGACATGGTAATGAGGCACTTATATTTGGGACTTAAGTTATGGTGCACAAGCGTACTACCCTACCAGGCTATATGACAACAATGACAGTTTTAACCCTGGAAGTGAGAATCGAAGTATAATGAAGACAATATGACTTTCAGACATAATCAAGAAAAAGGGACAATAGTTGAGAATAGCTGAAGAAACTACAAGCTATTCAGTTATGAGATAGCCCAGGATATGTTATAAGCTTCAGAAACAGTTTGACTATGATAAGTAAGGTAATTCCTTCGAAGCAAAGAAGTAGATTAAGAAGTAGATTCATTATTGGAGATGAAACATTGGTACTCTAAGTTACATAGACACAAAACGCTTGTCTTGTGTGTTTTGGAATTTAACAAGCAAAACAACTTCTAAGGAAGTTTGTAAGGAAATACATTCAATAAAACAAAGGAAGAGATTCACATGGAAAGACCTTAAGATGAAACTAATTGAGAAGCATGTTCCTCATACTTATATGATGACTAATAAAGTGGAATGTTGGGTACCTCTGACATTGAAATAAAGCAAACATAGAATGTCAAGAAGATGATGAAGTTACATGACTTCTAGGGCAAAAGTCAGATACGTCCCCATTGGACAAAGGATTTTAACTTGTGCGAAAACACTTAGTTAATCAATGAAGATTAAGGGAAATGACACATATCCAAATAGGATATTACTAATGATGGTGCTACAAATGCCAACATGAGGATTTCTCTTGAAAAGATTTTAAAGTAAGAATATATGAGATATATATATTCCTAAGAGCGATAGAGAGGAAAAGGAAACTGAATCATTCAGACTGAATTAAGAATTGATGATAGTGACAGATACATCACGATATCTACGACAAGATTAGACTGTCGATGAAACAATGCCAGAGGATAAACCGGCGTAGATCGAGCCGCAGAATGCAATTGATAAAGGAATAACAGTAATGACAACCGAGAAGGATATGACGAACAAGGTGACAGGAGGCCCTGGCAAGGAAACATGGTGCAATTAGGGAAAGGACAAGGATAAATGAGATGGATGTTTACCTGGACAGACAGGGACACCACAGACTAGAGCCTATACTCTGCAACAAAAACAGAACAAACAAAACCAGGGAAGCCTGGCAGGTATGGGGAAACTCCTCAACATACCTATTATAATTTTGTTCGATATGTGGTGTTTCACATTCTTTTATCGCAGTTTACGCGTAGATGCTTTAGAACTTAACTAAAAGCGGACATATAAAGCTATGAGAATTTCATCACCAATATGAGGAATTACAATGATTACACATACATGCTTGAACCTAGAGCTGAACATATGATCACTTAAGGTTCTAGCGAACAACTTATATGTCATAACAATGTGGGACGTTGATATAATATTAGGAATAGTCGGTTGGTGAGAGTTATGCCATCATTTTGTGTAAAGAAATAAAGATTTCCTTCCAATTTTCGGGAAGGGATGCTACCAGTTTTCACGGGATTAACATGGAAATAGAATATTGTTATATCCGCGATCCAAGCAAGAAAAATGATGAACAAGGTAGGATGCCAAGCTTTCCTTGTTTATCTAAATGGAGAAGTGAAGTCGAGAAGACGGTGAAAATATACTGATTGTGCGGGAGTTTAAAGATGTCTTTCCTAAAGAATTGGGTTTCACCGAATAGGAAGATTGAGTTTACGATTGATCTAGAGCCCAGGTCGGCACCGTGATCAAAAGCACCATATAGAATGACTCCAAAGAGTTAGAAGAACTCAAGATTCAACTACAAGAGCTTCAGACATCGACCTAGCGTGTTCCCATGGGGAGCACTGTCTTCGCTCGTGAAGAAGAAAGATGGTACTTTGAGGATGTGCATAGATTACGTAGAGTGAACAAATTAACACTCAAGAACAAATACCCTCTACCGAGGATAGATGATTTATTTGATCATCTCATGGGAACAAGAGTATTCTCGAAGATTGACTTAAAATCAGGGTACCATCAACTGAGAATTCGACAAGAAGATATACCCAAAACGGTATTTCGAACAAGATATGGTCACAATGAATTCATAGTTATGCCATTTGGATTAACAAATGTACCCGCCGTGTTCATGGATCTTATGAACAGAGTATTCCATCATTACTTAGACAAATTTGTCTTGGTATTTATAGATGATACCCTCATCTATTCAAATGACGAATAAGAACATGAAGAGCATCTAAGAATAATTTTGCAGACGCTAAGGAGTGAACAACTCTATGCCAAATTTAGCAAGTGTGAATTTGGCTAAAAAGTGACATTTTAGGACATCTTGTGTCATCGGAAGGAATTAAAGTGGATCCCACTAAGGTGAAAACTGTACAAAAATGGAAATCACCAATAACTCCAAACGAGATCAGAAGCTTTCTAGGATTGGCTGGTTACTATCGAAGATTCATTGAATATTTCTCCAAAATAGCAAGGCCAATGACACAGCTACTTCGGAAAGAAATCAAATTTGTATGGACTACTGAATGTGAAACAAGTTTCCAGAAACTCAAAGAATTACTAACTACAACACAAGATAGCGTTCGAACCGGATAAGGAATATATCATCTATACTGGATACATCAAAGAATGGACTAGGTTGTGTGTTGATGCAAGAAGGAAGGGTGATCGCTTATGCATCCCGACAACTTAGACCACATGAAATAAATTATCCCACCCATGATTTGGAACTAGATGCAGTTGTGCATGCCCTGAAAATCTGGAGACACCATCTCTGTGGAGTGAGGTGTGAAATCTTCACAGATCATAAAAGTTTGAAGTACTTCTTTGAGCAAAGAGACCTGAACATGAGACAGAGAAGATGACTCGAATTGGTAAAGGACTACGACTGCGGTATCAATTACCACCCATGAAAGACTAATGTAGTAGCTGATGCCTTAAGTCGTAAAACTCAATCCAAGTTGGGATGTCTCCTTACGGAAGAGGAAAGATTCATTGATGAATTTAAATGGATGAAGATAGAAGTAATTGATCAATTTGAAACAATAACAGGTCTGATTGCAACACTCACCACGACATCTGACCTGAGAGGAAGGATAATTGATGCACATAGGAAGGACGAGAAATTAGAAAATATTAGAATGATAATAAGGACTGAAAAGCTAAAGGACTATCTAGAAGCAACAGATAATGCTATTATGTTTGAAGGAAGAATGTGTGTTCCGCAAGATGACGGGCTAAAAAAATAAAATTTTGAGCGAAGCTCATAACACCCTTTACACTGCCCACCCAGGAAGCAAAAAAAAAAATGTACCAAGATTTAAAAGAGAAATTTTGGTAGGAATGAATGAAAAGAGATGTAGCTTCGTTCGTCGAACGTTGTCTATCATGTCAATAGGTGAAGGCTTTACATCAGCGATCTTATGGGAAATTGCAACCTTTGGAAATATCTAAATGGAAATGGGATGACATTACAATGGATTTTGTGACTGGCTTACCACGATCAAAACGAGGGAACACGTCGATATGGGTAATCATAGATAGACTCACGAAGTGTGCTCATTTTATACCAATTTCGATTACCTATGGATCTGACAAGTTAGCTCAACTATACATTCGTGAAATTGTACGTTTGCACGGAGTGCCAAAATCAATCACATCAGATAGAGATTCAAAATTTACTTCTAGATTTTGGATCAGCTTACAAAAGGAGATGGGAACAAAATTGAACTTCAGTACAACTTTTCACCCACAAACAGATGGTCAGTCTGAAAGAACAATTCAGACTATTGAAGATATGTTAAGGACAGTTGTGTTAAATCGAGATGAAAGCTGGGAGTATGTACTACCGCTCATTGAATTTGCCTATAATAATAACTATCAGGCAACAATCGGCATGGCACCATATGAAGCATTATATGGAAAAAGGTGTAGATCACCACTTTATTGGGATCAGTGGGTGAGAGAAAAGTCTTAGGACCGATACCGTAGATGAAATGATTAAATTAGTCCATCGATCAAGCAAAGGTTAAAGGAGGCCCAAGCATGCATGTAAGTCGATGCTAATAAACGAAGAACTGAATTAAAATTTGATGTTGGAGATAAAATTTTTTGAAAATTTCTCCATCAAAGGAATCGTTAGATTTGGAGTAAGAGGCAAGCTATGACCATGTTTTATAGAGCCCTATGAAATATTAGCAAAGATGGGCCAAGTAGCTTAAGTTAGCGTTGCCACTAAGTTTTGGGAACATTACACAATGTGTTTCATGTGTCGCAACTAAGAAGTACGACACAACCCAAAACATGTGATCCATCGATCGATATCACCCTTGATCCGGATATGAGTTATGAAGAAAAGCCCAAGCTATCTTAGACCAACAGATACAAAATTAAGAAACAAATCAATATCGTTGGTAAAAGTCTTATGGAGACACCATGGGCAAAAAGAAGTGACATGGGAACTAGAGGATCAAATGAAGAGAAATATCCCGAACTCTTCTAGAGGTATGTAAATTTCGGACGAAATTTCTTTAAGGGGTGTAGAATGTAATATCCCAACCGCCTAAACTTGGTTTAGAATGAACCTAATTTTGAAATTAGGATTTTGCATCGATAATAATAATAAAGATTATAGAAATCACATATATGTATAAAATTATTTGAGTTGACAAGATTTTGGGATTTATCCCAAATGGATTTATACTATTGCAATATATATATATATATATATATATATATATATATAATACATGTAAAACGAAAAAAAAAAAAGAAGTAAAATATACATATTTAGTTAATGGTGGTACCGAAAAGTGGGTTAATCAAGTTATACATATAATATTAATATGTGTGTCTAATAATGTGTGTCGTATATATATATAATAATATATGAGCTAATAGATTATAGTGTGTGTGCGTATATATATATATATATATATATATATATATATATATATATATATATATAGTATGTATGTGAAAAGGTGAAGTAGTGTGTGTGTTACGTGTATGCATGCATTGTCAGTGCGTGTAATAAAAAAAATGAACATAAATGAATGTAAGTTACGTAATCAAACAGACATATTGTTTACTCTCATTTGCATTTCATACGACACGAGAAGAAAAAAAAATCTTCGTTCTCGCAATCTTTCTTTCTCAATTTCTCGACTCGTTTTCAATCTTTCGTTAAATCCGAACCGATATTAAGGTTAGTCTCGCCATTACCTACATTCCTATGGTTTAAAATTTAAATTTGGTGCATGATTTGTATTTGTGTATTTATTTTTGAAATGTATTAAAAATAGGGAGATGATGCCAATGCTAGAAGTCGAGAACTAATGTTGTTCGATACTCCATATATGCTAGGATTATGAATATGGTTAAAAGTTATTAAGGTTAGGTTTTGCTCATTTTTAAAGTCGAGCTATAGTCGATTTTTCGATTTTTATGGAATGAAGTGACTTCATATTCTGATCTATGTTAGCCTACTAGCATATAGAATTAAATTGGGAATTTTTCGTGTGCATTAGGACATGAAACCTATTTGGCTGAAAATCTAAAGCTCCACGTTCGGATTATCCGATCTTTGTTTGTCAAATGTTATCACATATCTGTATTCTAGAATATATCTAGCATGACATATAAATTTATCATAATTTTCTGGGTATGTTAGGTATTTTCCTAAAAATGTCATGTATCTAAAGTTGGCCGTTCGAGGATACCGTAAATGTTATACGAAATGTAATGTGACATATGAGTTAGACAATGTATAATAAGTAAACGATTAAAGTTTGGAAGAAATTGATCGACGTTTGCTTAGTTAAGTGTGAGAAATCGAGAATAGTTTGTTATTAATATTCGAGCACGTGTAGAGTTATGATTATCGCACAGAGTTATGATTTATGCCTAGTTAAATATGGTTTTCTCTGAATAGTTGAAACAGACATGAGATACAAGAAATGAAACGAGGACTTAGATTTTAATGTGGTTCGATGTTAATGAATAAGCTTGTCCTCAAGCTAAGAATAAATAAGAAGTTTAAGCTGATGAATAGTAAATGGATGAAAATAGTAGCTCCACTATGACCAAGTGAAACCAAATTGAGATATTTTATATCTCTTACTCAATAATGATGATGCAAAATCCTAAGATATTAAAAGTTATCTAGTTCGTTGGTGATAATCGACGTTATCCAAGAACCAAATGAAGTACTAAACCTTTCTTTTACGTAAATGTAAAGTACGAAGGTAACAGAAGAAGAGAAAGGAGAAGTACGCCGTATTGCTAAAAGTATATATCAGGTGGGCTTTTTCTCGAAATGACAAATGCTTTATTTATAATGCTTTCTCCCAAATGAAAAGTCTTTATTTACGATGCTTTTCTTTGAGAAATGATGATTAAATGCTATTATTTAATTACCTGCCCAAAATGTTTATGTTTTATGTATGGATCCTATCAGTGTTGGTTCGCCAACTATGAATGATAATCGAATTCGGATCCTATGCTAGAAGGACAATTCCTAGCAAGGATTAACGTGTACACTATGGTAACTGTACTTGCTGAAAGGTTTGCTCAGCCAGTTACGGTGACTGTGTGCTGAAAGGTTTGCTCGGCCGGTCACGGCGTCCGTGGAAGGAGGCCTCCTTCTACGACGCAGGATGATGTTATATGAGATGTGATATGGATCATACAGACAGAAAATATGTCTGGCCAGACAAGTTTATGAAAATGAAAGAAAATGTTTAGTAAGCACGAGCATTTCAAATAAAACCTCGTGTGTTACTGATGGGGCAGTGTAATTCAATGTTATGATAAATGTTTTTGGCATAAGTCCACTGAGTGCATTCTTGTACTCAGCCCTGCATGTTTGTTTTTAAATGTGCAGGTTGAGCTAGTGATGCGATGGAGCAGTGTTGAGCAGTAGGAATCTTTTGTCGCTGAAAGTTAGTACCTTGAGTGCACATCGTCATATGTGTAATTCACATGTTTTCCGCTGCAAGAACAATAAGTTATGTTTTGAGTAAAGAACTAATTTCCTTCAGATCAATTGAACCCATTGTTAAATATCTGATGGTCTAGTCTCTCATATGTATGTTATGGTTGCCAAATCTCAAATGCTATGAAGTTCTAGAAGTTTCCTTGATATATACTCACAATTCAATATCCCATTTTCTTGTTACGCTTCTTAATTCTCGTTCCAAGTAATAGTCCCTACTAATCCGTCCTTAGGAATAGTGGGCTGTTACACCATACTTATCCAGTCGACCTATTTGCGCGATTATGGACAGTTGATAGACTTCAACGCTGGGAATTTCTCGTTTCTTTGAATCGGAGATCAAGGATTACTTAACATAGGTAAGATACCAACTAGAGATGCATGACAAATTGCAGTCACAATTGAGTTTATTAAAATTTAAAACTTCCAAAAAAAAGGCAACAAAATATTTGACTAAACTTTTATTGTCTAGTAATGTTTCCTCATTGATGTCAAGAAAACAATAATCCATTTGTTTCGGATCTCGCTCAATCTCCCATGATTTTGGAATGAAGATGGAATTTATAGTGCACGAGATATGAATTGTAGTGAAGTTGATGACACATCTATGGGCATTCGTGCTTCTACGGTTGCAAGGATATGATGTTAACCCAAGTATAAATTACAAATTACAAACTCCATCGTCCTCTTTAATAATTTGCTGATGGGATATGGCCCAACCGCTTAGGCCCACTGGCAGGCCCAAACGAGCTGGGCCTGACATTATTGACAACCAGCCAAAGGCCCAGCCTCTAAACCCTAATCAAGACTTTGTCAAAGGCGCCACCTTGCATGGAAGGCGAGGGATCCCTACATGGAAGGCGAGGGATCCCTACATGCGAGGCGAAGAGTCCCTACATGGAAGGGGATCAGATCCCGCCAATTAGGGGATTGGGCACGTCTTTAGGGGTCCTCAGATATGTATAAATAGGGGTTAGATCGACGGTGAAAGGGTTAGCAACTATTAGAATACTAGAGAGCTTTTCAATACATTTCATTGTAATCCTACATAGTGAAAGTATTGAGGAATCACTCCTCCGTGGACGTAGATCTTACTCTCGATCGAACCACGTAAAGCCTTGGTGTTCTTTACTGCTTTACACAAATCTCGTATATTAACATACACTAGATTTATCAGTTGCCTAAAACAGATTAATTAATTTAATGGCGCAGATATACTGAGGAAATTCAAAGAGGGTGACAAATTTTGTTGCCATAGAGGTGAAGTGACTCAATCTACCACGCCAATGTACAATCTATCTGTGGCTTCCCAAACCGATTTGCGGAGAAGAGATTCTTGAAGAAGCTACGACTTCTCTTGCAAGTTCTTACAAGATTGGTTAGCGGCGATGAACTCCTCGATAAATGGATTATATCTAAGGACTTGCTTAACGAGGTAACTAAAACTTATATCTACGGTTTCTCCGTCTTTGTCTCAACAATGATGCAATTATAGCTATATAGAGTGGTCTCCTTTAAGGGTGTTAAATTTTCGGTTAATCAAAACCGACCTGTTCTAACTATTCGGTTAATCGAAAAATTCAATTAAAATTAATTAATAATAAAATAAATAAAATAATAATTAAAAAATTGAAACTTATTAAAATTAAATAAAACATTTAACAAGTAATTAAAATAATTTAAAACTAATTTTAGAATTTTAATTAATTAATTAATTAATAAGTAAAATAATAATTTCAAAATAAAAATAGTTTTCGGTTCGAACCGTTCGAATTTCAATTAACTAATAATAACCGAATTTTTTTTCAACTCTGGAACCGAAACCGAACTGATAACCGAATTTGTCGGTTTTCGATTAACCGAAATTGGTCGATTTTTGGTTCAGTTCCGGTTCTAACCGAAAACTGTTTGGTCACCTCTAGTCTTGTACGAACGTCAGCATGTACGGACAATGATACTTTTCTTCAATACAAATAATACTTTTCTTCAATATAAATGATACTCTCGAATTACAGTGTATAAAGTAAATGATATATACTTTTCTTAAGAATAACTGATGCTTTTATCCGTCCGTACCGTGCAAATGGACGTACATGAATTTTTGTGATCTATATTTAGTTTTGGTTAATATAACTTTTTAAACCAAAGTTTATCCATTTTTTAAAGAAATACACCACACTTTTGGTACTGACAGAATAATATCCACTATTTTGGTTTTTTATTTTCAAATCTATATCTATCCCAATTTTTCCATTAGTCACGATTGCAACGGAAAGTATATGAATTAAGCTAGATGACAATATTGTTTCTAATTGACATGAAACTAAAAATTTCACATCATTATTTGCATTCCATCATTAACTCCATTCAGATTTCCGGTTAATGCGGCTATTCTATAGCATAAAAGTGGGTCTAATCTGATTTGAAAGTGGAATCAATTTGCTAGGTTCTATTTTATCATTATCTAAAGTATAGTCTATTTCTAAAATGATAAACTTTAACCGAGAAACCGATATTAAACCTTCGATTCTTTTATTATTATAAAAATATAGATAAAGGTCGGATTGGATGTGCCATGGTATGCCACCCTACCACAGTAGAGACTTCAGATTATCGCAACATTACGGTGGTTCCTCCACATGTGGATCGCCAAGATTTTATACAGGTAAATGCTCTTTTTAAGCAAGAACATATATACAACTGTCTAAATAGATCATTAAAAAAGATTAGGCCCTTTTAGATTTGAAGTTCATTTATATATTTAGATGGGATCGCAAGAACCTTTCCCTTTAGTAACCTATAGAAATCATGCTTTTATATAGAACATACAATAGTGCTTCATATACAATCATGTTTTATTATGATTATAATTTCTTTTGTATACTATGATAATCATCCTTTAATAGTAAAATGTTAATGATCCAAATTGATTCTTGTCGACCTTTCTTAACAATATCGATCTACTCATCAAGTTTTCTTTGGTAGGGACATTTTTAATTCAAAACAAAATATCATCTTAATTTGTTCATGAACTTTAATTTGCTATCTATCGCTTAATGAACATAAAGACTCTTAAGTGGTCCGTCTCACCGTGCGCTGGATCCTAGTACTTGACTCGGTATCGGATCCACGATCAACCACATATTATAAGTGAAATGAAGTGATGATTCTTATAAATAAAAGTGACAATTCTTATGATTTAAAATTACAGTGTTCTGAAGAAAGCTACAATTTTCCAATAAAAGTGAATGTTGTTATGATTAAAAGTAACAATTGTTTTATAAAAAAGTGATAGTTTTTATGAATAAAGCTGATGATAGTTTAAAAAATTAATAAATGTTCTCTTACCAATTATCTAATATATATTTCTTTGTATTTTTTTCCTCCAAAAAAACATGATTCCAATAAAAGTGACAATAGTTACGAATAAAAGTAAATGGATTGAAAAGAAATCAGACCCGACTCGCTCACACGGTACAATGTAGCGTGGAGGAAAGGAGGAGTATGCCTCATTAATAGATTTGTCCATGTATATGTGGTTTGTTATTTATAACTCCTTTCAAGTATTATCTCTTGCAATATGATTTTTACAATTTTTTCCAAAAGACTAATTTGTCACAAGGAACATAAAGAATAGTACTACATCCGTCCTATTATTGTTGTCTCGTTCTTCTTTTCGGTTGTCCTATTATTGTTGGCCTGTTCCAAAAAGAAAATAATTTTACACTAAAAGCACTTCAATTTCGTGTAACACACTACTTTACACACAAAACACAACTCTCTTTAATCTATGTGTAACAAGAAAGGAACCAATAATCTTGGGACGGAGGAGTATATTTGGGGCCTAAATTTGACTAATTTTATAGGATGCCAGATATTGATAACGATGACTATTTGGAGCTGGCAAGATTGGATTTGGAGATGCCAATCCCAACATCAGATTGAATGGAATTATATGAAAGGGTATTTGTGCATGCATACATAATTGGAGTTCAAATTTTTAATGTGTTAATTGTGCTAACTCATAGTTCGATTTTATTATTACTCGAGCAGATGATATAAAAATCACAATATTCAAGAATTTGGCATAAGCAGAAAAGAAATGCTGGTAGCTTACTTTTGGCGCCGCAACTACATTCGAACCAGAAAGAGCAAGAGAGAGAATTGTGTGGGCAAAATCTCAATTGATTTCTAGGATGATCAAGACATTTTTTGACAAAGAACCCTCCATGGATCAACAATCTATTCTGTTAAAAGAACTCAGAAACAACACCAATGGCTCAGACAAGTTGAATAGGTATTCTCATCTCTTTATTTTATTAAAATAGAATGATACTTTAATTGCTTTGAATATACAAACACAAGTTAATTAGAAAAAGTCAACAAATAAAGTGAGCAAAAATGTTATGTATAGTCGACATCATCGCACGTTGGTCATACAGGTTGGGGGCCAGAGTTTTTTTAATTTTTAAAATGATCAGGATCACATTCAATTAGGATTAAAAAAAATTGAAGATTAATAATTTTAATTGAAATTAATAAACTCTAATTAAATGTGATCCCAACACGTCTCATGTGAGGACGTCCTTATAGAAAATTGTGTCTAATTTTTATTATTTTGCTTTGTAATATTGGTGTACTATAACTTTATTTTTTTCTTTAAAAACAATATGGGGATGTTGGTTACGAGGATTACGAGGTAAATTTACTTTTTTAGAAAATATCTTTAGTTTTATTAGTTTTCAAAATTTCTAACATATTTCGTAATTTTTTTGTTATTGTAAACAATTTTCTATGTACTTTACATGTCTTATGCTTTAGTCTTATTTATTCTTAAGTGGCTCGCTTTGGCACTCTACTTTATATGTTGATTACCTTTTTTTACTTTTTATTTTTAGTGTCTAACTTATTTGATGGTAATATTTTTTAGATTTCAATAAAGTTGTAAATAGGCGAAAAACATACCAATTTGAAAGTATCCTGCCATACTCTTCATAAAAAATGTTCGTAAATCAAAATTGACTGATAGCTACCTCTTGTAAATTTTACTTAATTTTACTTCTTACGACTCTATCATTTGTCGTATGAATCAGCGTTGAGACAGGCATCGTGTTGTCAATATTCTACTAGAAGCCATCTACGAGCTATCGAAGGTTTTGATGCACTGTGAGTTTCTCCATTTTCTTCAATTGTCTTTTCTTTTCGTTAATTAATGCACTTATTGTTTGCCATATACGATGGTATTTGTGGCTGGCTAAGTTTGATAAAGAGAAGAGGAAAATTTATGGGAAGACGCAGAGCTCCTTGTCACCACGTTAAACATTTGCTCTGCTCATTTTCTACCAAACGACGATAGTTTGTACCATCGTCGGGGCCGGTCCTGACAAATAATGGGTTCTGGAAGAAACAACAAAAATGGACCATTTTTCACTATGGAGATACAATTGAATATATCTAAAAAGATGCACAATATATCATTTATAAAAGAATTATTTTTTTTACAAAATTTGGACCCCCAAAAGTTTATAACAAAATTTTGGGACATTGAATATTTTATTTTTGAAAGAATATTTTATTAATATAATAGGATATATAAAATATTGGACCCCTTAAAATGATGGGCCTGACGATCGCCCATGCTCGCCGCCTCGGGGATGTACGACCATCGTGAATACATAACTCTGTCCAAGCTCATAAACAAAATCTGTCACCACCTTTCTCATATTCCAAATAAAAAGGTAAAATAAATGACTTATATGCTATGTGGTGTCCGACGAGATACGTCAACACTACAACAAAAAATAGTTTTTGGGACATCGAAATGTGCCTCAATATATACCATTTTGGGGCACTTGTGATTTTGGGGGCATTTATCATATGTGTTGCCAAGTATCGTGTCCCAATAGTGTTAGGGGCACATTTTAAGTGTCTCTAAGCCAATAGCTTTCCAATCATTTTCATATGTCCCAAGATTGATTTCTTAAGGCATATATAAATGCCCTAACAGATTTAGAGCACATTTATGTCCCGATATTTATAAAAGACACAAATAAGTGTTTTATATTGTATTTCAAGGCATTTACATATACCTTGAAATGTAATATCGAGACACTTATTTGTGTCTTTTATATAAATATCGGGACATAAAATATGTAGCATCAAAATTCATTTTATGTCTTCAGATTAATTTCTTGGGGCACTTGCTTGTGCCCTTAAATTCAATTTGAGGCATATAATGTGTAGCAATAAACTTTTATATATGTCCACAAATTAATATTATGGGGCACTTACTTGAGTCTTCACATAAAACTAGAAACACTTTCATGTGTAGAATTAGAAATCTTGTGCCCCAAAACACATTACTATATATAATTTATTTAAAATCTACAACTTCGTCAACTTTTTAATACTAAACAATCTAAATGACAATTATGCATAAAGCTCATGTCCATATTTGCTAGAAAAAATAAATGGAGTCATAAAATTGTTTCTACATAATACAAATTAAAAGATCACACCATCTAAAATATGAAAGGTCCTTTGAGATTAAATACTCTTGCTTTTTTTCCAATTATTTTCTTTTCAATTATTTTTCTAAAATTAAGAAAATATACAGAATGTTGCTTTTATGAGAAGAAAGGAAGCAAAGCTACCTCAATTTGACCCTGAAGGAATCTAATGTAGCCAATGACTTCTGATAAGACAGAAGCAGTGTCAGTCTGCAAAAGAGCAACATGCCACAACTATTCTTTAAATGTCAAAAAACACAAGCTCATATCATATTATAAAGTAAACAAAAGAAGCATCTCTCTTGTTTTTACATGATGTTTCACTGATTAATGATGATATAAAATTATTTTACTTTTATGGGCTTTATGCTTATAAATGTATATAGTTTATATCTCAAAGGATCGAAGCCAGAACATATATCATATGGAATCGTAAGTCAATTAAACGAAACACATGTTAAATATAGCATTGAATAAAAGGTTTGAACTGACTATCATATATGATATTTTACACAAATTCTTTTAATTACCTTCCCAAATGGAGAAACAAGTTGGTGAAGAGCTGTTACTCTATCCCCAAAATTCTTTTAATTTTGGGAAAGAGAAATTCAAGTACACAAAATAAAATTCTAAAACTAGTTGAGAACATATAAATGGGAACATAATAGATACTCACTTCCTTAGACATTCATTATAAAATCCATAGACTTGTGTGATCTGCAGGATAACAAATGAAAACTACCATCAGTAACAAAGATTAGTGCCTCAATAAAACAAGGCGGCTAGAAATGCAAACTTTATTTCAGTTTCTACAGTATTATCACAAAATTGATGAATTTTCTCTACCACTACTAGATATGCAAACCATATATATAGCCACAATTTTTTAACTGGGAAAAACACGGTAAAACCTTTTGAACAAAATCAAATTTTGAAACATAATAAAATCAGGTTTTATTCCAGAAAAATTTACAAAACCGTGCTTCTAAGCATTTTCTCAAAGTAAGAAAAGAGTTAAATTACCATATATAACTAGAAAACCAGCTCATTAAATATGTACATGTAACTTTTCTTACTTTGATACATGTACATATTTTCCAGTACATGTATAAACTTAGCACTAAACGGATGGATAATCTTCTCTCTCATAGAGTTGCAACTTCTCTCGCTTAGATGAAAGGAAATAATGCATATTCCATAAAACAGATTCCATATGAACCGGTAAAGATCGCTTCCTGCAAGATTCAACCATTTGCATTTTGACATATTTGGTCAAATATGTAAAGGTTATGCTTCTTAAAAGATGCTACATTTCTCTAATTAACTTAATCAAAACATATAAATCATTCATAAGCCTTTTCAGAAACTTCCATCCATGTACATCAGAATCTGCTAGTTACTTCATTAGGAGGCGAAACCAACCTTGGTTTGCTTTAAAATATGATTCTTCACATGATGCCATTCCATTAACAGTATATTAACAGAAAACAACAAATGAGTTAGAATTACCTTCCTATTAGAATTACCTTCCTATAGTTTGCCTTTTCCAGTATCCAAGCCTGCAACATACAAAAATTTCAAATATCTAAAATTATGATTTACACTTGACATCTCATGGTTTTGGAATTTTTGCCTTGCAATGTTACAGAATAATTTACTGAATTAAAATTAGTTGCCTCTACATGCCAAAGAGTGGAGAAGATCTAAAGAGCAATCTATTTCAGGTTCTTTATTGTTCATAAGAGATACTTCAAACATACCTGGAAAAGTAAACATATGGCCAAGGTAACATGTGAAGGTATCATCAAGCTTCTCTTAAAGGCCTGCAATACGTTACCATCGAGTGTTATAATTTGAATAGTCGCCCATTGCGTGTATGATAAAAAGTGGAGCTACCTGAGGCAAGTAAATTGCTGCTGCGACAGAACCAATGTAATTTATCAACAGGAGCCCAGATCCAAGCAATGCAATATTTCTCACACCGAGCTTTGTTGCCAAAGTATCTATCTGAAACCTATCAATTTATAGTGAAACGTGAGATTTCAGTCATCAGATAAGCCTCTTATATCAGAAAGGATTTAATCTGGAAATGTAAAGCAATAATCTAGTACCACCAGCAAAAGTTGATTTTGGAGTGTTAGCATGGTGTATGTGTGTGGGAATTGAACTTACATTTTTGGAGTAATCGTTGTTCTTGCTTTCAGTTCCTGCCTCTTCCAAGTGTATGAAACCACTTTTCAAGTGTCTACTGTCCTTACCTGCATCACCATCCTGAGGGAGACAAAGCAAAGCATCGCTGCACTTTCTAGTCCTTCAACGAAAGCAAAAATCAAGCCACCTGCAGAATTCAAATCAACAGCAGGCTTCAGCAAAAAACGAGATGGTACTGAAAGCAAATATAAATATTGTGTTATAAAAGCAAATATATCATGTACGACAGATGCCAAATTCAGTCATCTCTGAATGTGAGTGGTAATACAACATATGAACTGCTTTCAACATATAGTATATCAATAAATGATCCAGACACAGTAAGGCTACATACAGCAAAAACAGTTTATCAAAATAGTACTTCCACTTCAATTTGTGCAACCTCAAATTCAAACATCTGACAAATCACTTGCTTTCTAATGACCGCCTCAATCTACTCACCATTCACCCCACAGTTGCAAGGCCCGTTCAGCACTTTAGCTCCATTTTGTTCATTCAATAAGCGTAATACCTGTGATGAATATACCAGAAGTCCCCTTACTTCTGGTATATTGAAATTGGTGCACACCTCCAATACAAGAAAATTGAAATTAGAGTCTGTAGTGGATCTATTTTCTTCTGAATTTGTTGTGGGGTGGTGTACAACAAGATCAGCTTTGGGGCATCTTTCAACATCTAAGTGTGAGTGTGATTTACCATCTTTACATGATGAACTTTCAACGGAAATACCAAAGAAATTAAGAGAGACAGAGAGAGGTTAAGGCCTGTGATGAAAACTGCCTTCAAACATCCAGTATTTTTCTTTGTTATTTGCTATTGCTGCATCGTACTACTTGCAAAAAAGATGGTACGGGAAGCAAAGAAGACGAGAGAATACCTGGATTGGAAACTAGCCATGGCGGAGCGCCCAACAACTTTCCTTGAACCCAACAGATGATGACTTCTACCATCACTGCCCTGTTAATGTATTTATTATAGTCATCATTATCTCAAGTGACGAGCATGCTGAGAATTTACTCTGATAAGCTTTCAGAAAACATCATCACAAAATATACAGCAGTCTTCACAGGCATAACGCTCAATGCTAATATGCATTTAAAGCTCAACTACAAACTAACGATATTTAGTTATTTATAAGGCGCTTTGTAAATGTTCAACTCAGTCCATGAACTTATCCATTTCACTGTTTTATATGTCGGACCTATAAGCACTGTGAACTAGTAATGAGATACATCTTATCAGAATCACATTATTGAGTGCTAGGCAATACAGTTTTTAAGACCTTCGGCATCATCAGATGAAAAATAAAGTGAATGTGATAGATTCGAAGTAAAGTACTAATTCAAAAGATAAACAAAAACCACTAATGCCCATCTTAAAGCAAGTCATGAGAGTGATAAAATGGTACCTCCGACTTCACAGCACTTGTGACCACAGGATGACCTGAAGGCGGAGAAGCCAGCATATGTTTTCCCAAGGGAGATGAACTTTTCACAAAAGGGTGATCCAAGAGTTGAGAAGCCGTAGCACAATGTAGGGATTCAACTGGAAGCAACGCCTCAGGAAGTCCTTGCATGCATCTGAGAGGTGATCTGGAATTGTTGGAAGCTCATGTTGACATGAAACCTTGAACATGGCCATGACCTAATATCCAGGAGAAAGAAAGCCTCAAACTAAAGAAACTTTGTTTATCGGTTTCTATCATAGAAAGCACTTATTATCCTTTAAAGAGTTCAATATAGATATGTTCGATCCTGAAACAGTACACAAGCATACATCCAAAAAACAAAAAAGAAAAGAAAAGGAAATTTTACAGCCCGAAGCACACACCACTGTATACTGTCTTAGAGGTGGTTTTGATGTAGCCATCTCCAGAACAGTGCATCCAAGACTCCATATATCACTAGCTGATTTACGAACATTTGAGTTCATAATGACCTAAGAAAAAAACATTTAAGAAATAAATGCATCATGCCTTAGAGACCTTATATCACAGAAGACTAAGAAAGAAACAATCTATTAACTTCATCACGTCAGCTCTGGGAAGCACAAAGTTCCCAGCCCAATCCCTTGCACTAGTAGGAATCACGCCAATAGCCAGGAAAAAGTATGAAAGTAACACTCACATGAAACTTGATTTGGGTAGCGAGACTTTCTGATTGAGATTTTCTGGGAACCACCGATTGAGAGAAATCACAGCCAAGTCGTCTTCGGATTGGCCGACCGGTAGCTCAGAGCCGTCGGTGACTGCTTGCGAGAGAGGAGTGGCGGTGGCTCGGCAGGCAACAACGATGTTGCTGGGAATCTTCACATGATGTTGCTGGGATTTCGTGACGTTATGTGAGAGAGAGAAGATGAGAGAAGGAAAAGACGCGCATACGTTTGCCCAAAATTAAGGGTTTTGGGTGTTAGTGAATTTTAACAAAATTTCTTTTGTGCCTCTAAATTTTATATATTTGATTAATTGCCTCAAAATATATTTTGGAGGCAATTAATAACAATTGTCTCTAAATAAATGTCCCAATATCCAATTTTGTTGTAGTGCAAGATTTGAGGGTTCGAAAATGGATATAGTACTAATATTTGATGCTTTAAATAAAATTTCGATAGTACGGAAATATATTTGTGATAAAACGAATATAATTAAGGGTTTAAAATGATAATAAATTTCTTGTATCATTATCATTGTTCAATTTTGTTTTTTTCATATAGGGTAGAGATGAGAATGTATGGAAGGAGAGCATCGAGAGGCAACATCATCGAAATCGAAGAAGATATGCGACATTGACAAACCTAGTTCTTGAGGAACCCAGCGCCCTCAACAAAAATACAAACAAACATTTTTATGTGTCGCAAAACATTCTACTATAGTGCCTACTTTGATGCGTAAACTATTGATCTCCATATATTCAAAGTACTCTTTGAGCCGATTGTATAAGTGTTTAGCATCCACGTTGGAATCATTAACTCCATTTATGTAATATCTTTTTTAGGTGAACCATTTATGGGTGAGTAAAATATCCGAAAACCGAATAACCGAATCGAAACAATCAAATATTAAATCTGGTTCAATTTTTTCTATCATTGGGTTCATTTAATTTTTTTTCCAAGAAAAGATTAGTTAATTCGGTTTTGTTCGGTTTGATTTTTTAAAATAAAAATCAAAATTATAAATATAATATTTTAATTCAATAAATTAATATTAATTATAAATTTATTTTAAATAATTTAGTTATAATTATACAAATGGAATGAAAGTTTATATTTTAGTTAAAATAAAATCATAAATAATAATTTCATTTTTTGGTTTTTTTTTGTTCCGTTATGTTTTATTTATGTCAAAGCCCTCAATCCTATGTACGGATTAACAGGACTATAACTCTAAACAGGATAAAATACAAGGAGACTCTTTTAACAAGAAACGTAATACATATGTCATTTCTATTCTTGGACTATATTACATAAATTAAGGTTCTTGCAATGGAAGACATGTGATAAGTACATATGACGATGTACTATCAAGGTATAAACTTTTCAATGACAATAATCCTATTGCTCAACACCGCTCCATCCATCATCCGCTCAACTCGCACATTTAAAAACAAACATGCGGTGAGTACAAGAATGCACTCGGTGGACTTATGCCAAAATATTTTATCATTTGAAGATTACATCGCTACATCATGGTAAGACACAAGGGTTTTAGTTGAAAATGCCTTGTGCTTACTAAAGCATTTTATCGTTCATAAAATCATCGCTGGCGTGCATTTTTTCAGTGTATGATCCATATCCCTTAACATCCTTTCGTCATATCATCATAGTCGAACGCCGTGAAGGAGGCCTCCTCTACGACGCCGTGACCGCCGTGAATTGTCCTTACAAGACACGTCACCTTAGGTGTACACGTTAATCCTAGCGGTATTGTCCTTCCGGCATAGGATCCGATATCGATTTCATTCATAAGTTGGGGTGACCCAACAACATTCTTAACATTTCATAACATCTCATAATATCTCATGGATAGGATACATACACAAAACATAAACATTTTGGCGGGTAATCTTATAAACATTTTATCAACAGGTTGAAATAAGCATCGTAAATAAATATTTCAATAGCATTTCATTTTGAGTAGAGTAAAGCCCACCGACTATCGATTGTCTAAACCGATTTCTTGGATTGTAAGTCCCATTTTAGCCTATCTATTTCGCCTTGAGGTTTTGGAGTGGAAAAATCCATTGGGTCTTAGAACCCATATTTCTACTTTAGTGTATATCATGGTATGATATACACTCAATTGACCATGTGATAGCACCTAGTCAAATATTTCACGTTAAGGTATGCTTTCGTGAAAATATCGTATCATGATGTTTTATCATAATTGTATATCTTATAATGCTCTATCGCACTTGCGACATAACATAATGAATGCATCGATTAATAGCATGTTAATCACATAAGGCATACTTCACATAGGGGTTTCCAACACTTAGTCAAATTTCAAGTGTTTAATTTCAGCAAAACAGCTTGAAACAACCCAAGTGACGTACTTTGACGATCCATAACTCTCGATTCAGAATACGATGGTCGCACAAAGATACATTCTGAAACCTCTAAACATGTACTACAAGTTCTAAAAGGAATTAAATCCAAAAGAGTCGTGGTTCTGGAGATATAGGATCTCAAACTGGGCAACTCAAACTGACTTCCATATTAGAAACTTTATCGAATTTTCAGTTTTAGCTTAACGACGAGGGTTTTCGAGGCTCGTAACCTTTGACTCACAATACCAAAATGGCTGCAGGCTACCAATTTAGAAACCTTGTAACAAGTACTACATATTTCATGAAGACCATACTGAAAATATCTGACACATCGAGAAATACATAAGCTCGAAGTTGACTAGTTGGAAATGGATAGTTTCAGTAGGTGACTTTGGGTCAGTGAAAGGTATACCTATAAGAGTTGGTTTGGGATGAAACTTTCCAGATCACAACTAGACATGGTGGGGAACATTTCTTATGAAGAAACCCAAGTCCAAATCGGACTACAAATGTCTTGAACACCTCACGTAAAAGTCATACTCGAACAGCCTATTAACATAGAAATTTTCTAAGGCAGTTTGTCCAAAAAGGCTTACTGAAATGCGTCAACTTTAAAAATTCACCGTGAGTTCATTATAAGGAATCTGGAAATGAAACCAATCATATTGAAAAGACACTTAAGTCTAGTTTTATCCAGAAAAAGCCTCACTCAATGATTCACAATATATTGGGAGATAAAAATATTTTACCACAAGCTATCACTCCCGTGACAATTTTGTGCAGTTAGCTTGTACAATCTGGAATAAATAGTAAAGATTTTTAGAAAATTCTGAAAATTTACAGGAATCTTCTAGACATGCTGAATTATGTTTCTGCCAAATTTCAGAGTTTTATCATTAGCCAAACTTAAAACGAAATCCACGCACTATGGGTGATAAACACGGTGATTTCGCAGATTTGTGCAGTGTTTTTGATAAATACAATTAAAATAGCAAATCAAGTTGGATGGACTTGAAATGTTACAGAGGAATACTAGACACATATAATTTCAACATATTAAAAATTCACAATCATCGGATCACTGTAACTTAGTAAAATAAATTCGTGAATTTTCTGTTCGTCCAGGTAAATCAACATGCAATGATATAAACACACAATCTAAACTACTTCAAGCATAGATGTGTACATGCATGTGTGATTTAGCTATTTTGACGAATTGAGATGTGTGGATATCTACCTTAGGCACGACGAAGCTTGTTGTCCGGGTTTAGCTTCCGGGAAGAGGGTGGGCTGGTGGCTGCCCTTTGAAGCAAAGAGAGAGAGACGAGAATTGAGGGGGGAAGAGAAGAAGATGGACTGAAAATCTGAATTTTGGGGCTGAGATGCTACGGTTAGGGGGAAAACTGTAGTGGTGTAGAGAGGTGGGGGAGGTGATAGGTGTCACCACTTTGGCTAACACACACTTCTTCACTCCACACACACATTACACGACACCTACACAACACATGCACTAACATACACATGCACTACATATTAATATAATAATATGCATGGTCAACCCCATTAGCATACTACACCCATATATACATTTGATATGCTGTAACATATAGTTTAGAAAATTAAAAATATCATAGGATAAATTAATGACATCATTTTATGCGATAAAAACCGAATTCGAAAATTAGGGTTTTTCGAACGTTTGAAAAGTTGATCACTATCAAATCTTGATGATCTAGCATTGATTTAATGCTAAATAATACTGTAATTACATATACTAATCATAGGAATTTAATTTCTATAATTTCTTGATCGATTAAAACGCTGCTTCATCTCAAAACGTTAACGTTTGAAACGCGTTGTAAACGCTCATTATCGACTCATCTCGAAATGGTCGTCATCACTTTATTAATTTATTCCATTAATAATGGAATTTAATTCTAAGCTTAATTGCTTAGAAAATATCATGAATTTTAACTATCGATACGCGATCGACGTTAAAATAATAACGCCGATATACTTATATACTTTTATTTCTTAATTCACGATTCTCGGTGAATATAAAATAGAATTCATTCCTTCGTGAATAATTGAAATCATTATTCGATATCTTATGGATTGAATCATCTCAATGAAACTCTAATTTACGGGTTTTAAGTACAGTAATTAGCATCTAATCTCAGGGTATTACATCCTACCCCTTAAAAGAAATTTCGTCCGAAATTTGCATACCTCATAAAGTATGGGTATCTTAACATCATAACATCATAACTTTCTATGTGCTTTTCTTTCGTCCATGGTTCTTCCATTGGACTTTTATTATAAGACCCAAACTTGCTTCTTTAATCGTTGAATCGTACGATCAAATTAGTCGTAGATTTTCATCATAACCCATCTGAGTCAAAGGTCACATCATCATGTTGGTTTACGAGAATTGGGTCATTTTCGTATTTCCTTAACTGCGACACGTGGAAAAACATTTCGTACTTTCCCCCAAATGTGGTGGAAGTACCAAGCTATAGGCTACTAGGCCTATCATTGCTAGGAGCTCGTAAGGTCCTATAAAACGTGATCTCAACATTCTTGTATCTAAACTTATAATTCCTCTAGATGGAGAAATCTTAAGAAACTTTAATTCCGCATTCAAGAATGCAGTTCGGGTTTACGCGTACCAGCGTAAGACTTTTGTCTGTCCTAAGCTTTTCTTATTCCTTGCCTCGTTGGTAGATATCTTAATCGTTTCATTTACGACGTCAGGACTTTATATCTTTGCTCACCCACTTTGTTACAATAAAGGGGTGGTCAATATTTCTTTTCGCACACGCCTCATAAGGCTACATTGATCGTTGTTTGACGCCTACGGTCCTATGTAAACTTAACGGTGGTGCTATACGTTCCCACTTACATCTTGGTTTAACACTTATGTTCTATCATATCCTTTAGCGTTCATATCGTTCTTTTGATCGCCTTTCCGCTCGTGAGTGGACATCTATGTTAAGGCTCAATCTCGTGTCTAACTCCTTTTGGGAGTTAGTTAAAAATCTAGGGTACTCTCAAGTCTCTATCTCGAACCGATAGGTTTTGGTACTCCTTGTAAATATAAAATTTCCTTTTGTATAACCGAGTTAACTTATTGGATCTACGAGTCATCTGAATAGGCAGAGACAAAACATAATTGGCGAGTCAATCCACTACTAGCCATATAGTAGTGCAACTTCTTTATGACTTTGGTAAAATCTGTCACAAGATCTATTTCTATATCATTCTATTTCCATTCGCGTAGTTCTAGAGATTATACTCTCTTATAAGGCCTTTGATACAATGCTTTACTTGTTGATAACCGAGACACTGCTCGACAATCATGGTTTCATCTCATTTCATTCCTTGCTATCTAACTTTTCTCGTGAATCATAATACATCTTAATAATGCCTGGTTGGGCGGTATGAGAAGGATCGTGAAATTCATTCTTGGTTTCATTTCTAAGCTTATTATTGCTTGGAAATATATGTATATCTCTCTCTTGACAATATAACACTGCTAGCGCTCCTTAAAATATCCTTTAGCTCTTCATTCCTTATTTTAATTGTATTCTATTCCCATCTTCATTCTCTTTTAGTCATATTTCACCTTGGTTGTGGGAATACTACTTACATTTCCCCCGATTGCCCGACTATTCTTGTTCTCGCTTTCTTAATCTTTCCAATGAGTTTTCCTTTTCTATAAGGACATACCATAATTTAGACCTGAATTTTATAATTTAGGCATTAGATTCTACATTAACCTTCCTTAGGTGATTATTTATCACATTTATAATCTTTTACTGATTCGAGCCATCTTTTCTATCCTGTATCCAAGTTTCTTTGCTCGACGAATAACTTCAACTTTTGTGAATTGTGAAGGGTTCTTAACTTATTGTTATAGGAGTGATGTTCTCGTGACTTTGGTATTTATACTACTGTCACTATCAGAGGTAATAGATTTTGGCACTCCGTGAAGTCGTATAATCTCCTTTACACACGGTGGGCTAACTTGTCGATCCATAAGTACTTTGGATTGGTAGGAACCGAGCACTCTTGGTGAGTCTATCAACAATTACCAATATAGCGGTGTTCCTCTTTGATTTGGGTAAGTTCGAATGAAGTCCATCGTTAGTTCATCCCATTTCCACTCGGATATTTCCAACTACCGTAACTTTCCGTATGGACGTTGGTGTAACGCTTATCTCGTTGGTAAACAAGATGTTGTTCTACGAAGAAGCTATGTCTCGTTTCATGCCTTCCCACCAAAACTTTTCTTTCAGGTCTTGGTACATCTTAGTACTATCTGGGTGGGCGGTGTAGGGTGTATCGTGAGCCTCACTCATTATTTCATTTTGAAGTTTTGCGTCGTCTGGAACGCATATTCTTCCTTCAGACAATAAGGCGTTGTCCGACGCCTCCTGGAAGTTCTTAAATCCTTCAGCCCTTACCCTTTCTCGGATCTTTTCTAACTTTTCCTCCATCCTTTGTCTCTCGACGATCCTTTTTCTTAAATCAGATTCTGTCACTATTTCAAGTCATGAGTTAGAAAATTCTGTTCATGTGGCCTAAGTCATCGTGACACATAAGTTATTATTTATCTCATATTAATACATAGCCTTACTTTTATTAATCCGTGAGAATTGTGACTCTATTTTGGGGTAACTATCTTATTGGTCTTGTTACCTTAGAGAGTTCTTAATGGATCTCAATGTAAGTCAATTAATCTATAAAATTCATGATCTTATTTTAGGTCATTGACGCCTTTCATCTTTAATTGTTTTGTCCTTTGTCGATCTACATTGTTTTCTTCTAAAGACACTATGTGCCCGAGGAATATTTCTCCTTTGTCGAGATTTACAAAGCGTACTTGCAAAATTTTGCCGGCTCTTAAAAGTCGTGAAGACGACCTTCGATTTTCTTTATGTTCTTCTCGTCCTTTGAATAGATAAGAACATCATCTATGAGGATTGAGATAAAATTATCTAGGTATGTGTGAAACACTCGATTTTGAGGTTCATAAATGTGGTGGTGCATTGGTTAGTCCGAATGACGTAACTATTGTCTCATAGTAACCATATTTTATTGAATAATTCATTTCAGTATTTGGATACCATTCTTCAAGACCACATAATATTACATAATAATGCCTCGGTGAGGACTTTTCATACATTACTTACGGTCGGTCTCCGAAATGACCGATTCTGAGGTGTCTAGCTTTTTTTTTTTTTTTCACACTCAAAACTTTGACACTTCTTCACCATATTCATAAACTCTTCCAAACTACGTTTATTCTACCTATTATAATCACATCATTTTCATCCTAAACCATTATTTGCATATAAGTCTCATAGGATCCTAAGATTCTATGTCTTTGAGTGACCTTTATCAGAGTCGTACTCCTCCCTTGGAAACTTGTCTTTCTCCAAGTACGTTTTTATTTTCATACTTCTGATGATCATTCTCTTTCAAAGAGCCAGGGGTCAAGCTGCTCCCCGTTTCTTCTTCAATACTAGAAGTCGGTGTTACTTTTATCAGAAAGTATGGTTGGGTTGGTAGTGGTAATTCTCCTAATCCGCGAGGGCAATAAGACCCTGTCCTTTTGCCATTCCCGTCTCTTTCTGGTACAATTGACGGCACAGGACGTAGGGCGACGTTTGGAACATCAAGGTACAACCACTCATTTATGCCGTGTTGTGTAACTTGCCGTGGTCCGGGACAAATACTCGTAGGTGTCGTTTCCTACGCATTATATGTATACTTGAGCACATTAACAAATCACGGTAAGTCCGTCTGTGCTTGGAATTTTACTATGGAGAAAATATTCTCGATACTTCTTTTGCAAAATTACGCTAATCTGTTGGCAAATGATGATATCGTCGTTGGGTACCATCCTCATTTAACACTCTATAGTTACTAGTATCCATCCGAGGTGCAAAATTTTTCTAAAACTGTTCTAAATTCATTCCTAGTTCATATCAAAAGAGCCGATACTCGTGTGAGTTATAATCTTGTAGGCCTTGGGGTTAACTCCTTCTTTTCTTTTTCTTTTACTCGCGGACCCTTTTATTGCCATCAGTAACCATACGGTTCTAGATGAGTCGATCGCTTATTTTTCTAACACGAAAAGGTGTAAATATAGGTGTTAAGCATCGTATCCACGAGATTGTAATGCTAAAATACGAAGCTAACTCAACAAGGATTCATCATTATCCAAGCAACAAAAATGGTTTTGTGAGATTTTAGGGCTTGAACTCAATCCAAAGCAAAGGTAACAAAAAGAAGTAAATTAAAGCAATAAACACTGGATGTTTAAAAGCAGAGAAAGACGACTAACCCAGAGGGCTGCATTAATCCTATCCACAACGTATGTTTATCCTGTTCCTATTAACCAATTTTAATCCGCATAAGATGGAAGATCACATATATAACCGACAATTTCATTATTTATTAAAAGCGGTCAGAGATTACTAGTTTTCCCTACATCATTACGCCTCTAGGTGAAAACAAGTAACTCCAAACGGATCACAAAGAATATGCTTCCTACGAATATCCTATCTCGCCCACGACTCAAGGCTCATTCGTATCATGCATTCGATATCGATTGACAATTAACACAATTACGTAATTAACCGACAACTAAATATGCATCGAGATTGATCGAAACCAACACATATAAATGAGCACAATCGAATCATGAATCAATGCATGGACGGTAAATAACGATATGAGAATCACAACATATAGGATCGAATCATGCAAACCCTAGGATTAGAACGAAAAACTAGCCAGACATAATAAACGGAATGAAATACGATTTAACCATAAAGACGGAAATTAAATATATAAAACCCGTGATGTAGCGTTGGATGAACACGTTGGGCTTGAATCCCAACCTCGGTAAAAACGGAAAATTGCGAAATCGTCCGGACGAAACGTTCCGGATCGTAGACAAAACGTAAACTAACGGAGAACAATCCGTAAAACAACTCTAGAATGAAACTATATGGAAGCTAAAGCTAAAACTCTGAAAAACTTATGAAAAAACTGAGAAAAGAGGCTCTGGAATCGTAGGTCTGAAGTTGGGGGCGCGAGGGGGTGTTGCCATATATATAGGCACACCCCAAACCCTAATTTTCCCTTCTGCCGCGCCGTCTCGCGACCACCCTTCGCGATCGCTAGGTGCGGTCGCGAGGTAAGTCTCGCGCGCGGCCCTCTCGCCCGCGGTCGCCTCTTGCGCCCGCTTGGTTGGCTCGCGGCCATGGCTAGCGGTCGCTAGGAATTCTGATCCGGTCGCGAGAAATCGTCCAGTGACTTTCTCGGCATTAGGCTTCGCTCGCGGGCACGTTATCGCGGTCGCTTAGTTGCTGGGTTCTCGCGTGTGTTTCCTAGCGGCCATCCTAGCGACCGCTAGGTTGGTCGCTAGAATGAGCCGAGTGTAAATTGGCTCTGCGTCGCTCCTTGCTTCGATTTTCAACATATGGACCTACACAACACCAAAAGAACACCCAAGAGAGATTCCTAGAAATAGATAAAACATTAAGAATCGATACGTAAACGCACATTAAACGAGCTAAACTCATCTTCAAATATCAACTATAAACGTGTAAAATGCGCGTTTATCGAGTCCCACATAAATTAAGCAATGGAGGAATTTTAATAAGAAGGATCTTTTAATGAATTATACACTTTAAGACGTATATAACACGTAGACTACTTGTGACACGACTCATGACACTCATCTTAATACTCATTTTACGCTTTTACCTTTTCAATCAGATGTTGCCTTTAAAGATATTCGCATAAGCGAACAATGGTCTTGATATTCCGTCGTGTAAAACCTCTAACGAAAAGGCTGAGCCCGATCACTAATCACATGAATGACAACCATTTCCAAACTTCTTGTCTCTAAAATTATATCTACGCTCCACATAGATATAATGATCCAAATCATTGGATAGCACTTTAGGCGATTCTAGGTTCAATTCGAGCTTGAGCAACACTTGCGATGGTCAAAGTTCTCGTATAGGTAAGGAGATTTTATTTCTTGATTCGCTACCACGAGTTGGGTTCTATCGCTTCTACGCATACTTGTGCGATGTCAAAAGCGAAGCACCTATATCGAACAAGATCTTACAGGTATTCTGAGAAATTTTTCCTCATACCTATTCTGCCTTTTGGTTCTGTTTGTTCTGTTTTCGATGTGAGGTATATGCTTTGGTCTACGGTGTTCCCGTTTATTCAAGTAAATGTTTATTTCATATATCATTGTCCTTTCCATTGGGAAATTATGTTCCCTTGCTATGGTCTTCTGTTGCCTCATTCACCCTATACTTCTCGGTATTAGTATCGTTATGCTTTTACTAATAACATTCATGGTTAGGTTTACATCAACCTATCCTTTGATATTTATATATTTCAATAATGAAATCTTATCGTAGAGATCGTCATATCTCTATCACTATCATTCATTTCTAATCCAGTATGAATGATTTAATTCCCCTTTTCACTTTATCGATCTTAGGAATATATTTCTCATATATCCTTACTTTAAACTCCTCTCTAGAGAAATCCTTGTACTGGCCTTTAGCGCCATCGTTTGTAATATCCCTTTTTGGATATAGTCATTTCTTCTTAATCTTTTATTGATTCATCATGCAATTTCGCATAAGATAAAATCCTTTGTCCACTGGGGATGTATTATACTTTTACCTTGAAGTCAAATATCTTTACCATTTTCTCGACATTCAATGATTTCTTCATTTCCATGTCAGAGATACTTAATACCTCACTTTATTGATCGTCACAAAAATATGGTGGTAAGATTTACAATTAGGTCCACCTTAAGATCCTTCCATGTGAATCTTTCCGTGTTCTCTTGGATGTATTTCCTGTAAGATCTATAGAAACTATCTTGCTTGTTAACTATTAAGTTATACAAGACAAGCGTTTTGTGTCATTATAACTTAGGTATTAAGATTCATTTCAAAATAATGAATCTATTTCTTAACTGCTTTTCTTACTTCAAGGAAATTACCTTACTTATCGAAGTCATAACATTTCGAAACTTATGTCATATCGTGAACTATCTAATTGTATAGCTCGTAATTTCTTCCGCTATTTTCGACTTTTGTCTGCTTTCATGAGCATGGTATTTGAAAGAAATCTTACTTCGTTATACTTGATTTCCACTTTCGTGACTAGAACCGTTATCATTGTCGTATGGCTTGGTAGGGTAGTACATTCGCACACCGTAACTTAATTCTAAGCATCACCTTACCATGTCTCGACTTGAGTTATTTCCTCCATACTTAGTTCACATACTAGGGCTATCCTCGCTGCTCACACAATCTTGAGGATTATGATTCCTCAATCTCATTATCTTTGGTTTAACTAAGTTTTAATTACTCGAATCGATTATGCTCAAGCATAATCTCATTGATCGAGGTATAAAGCGAGATTTATTATTGTCCGAGACGCTATCATTTCCTTATATATATATATTCTTTGATAAGAATATTTTTTTTTTTACATGCATCTTTATTCTTTTAAACATGTCCAACCTACTAACGAGGTTTCAAGGACATACAATTATCTTAAATAAGTTGTAATCGCTCTCGTCATGACATAATAAGGGAAAGTCATATCCCACGGATATCATATACTTTTCTTTGCTCTTACTCTTTGCATTTAATGCTAAAGAGTATCTTATTCTTAACTTCGTTATCATAACAGTCATATGAAGGCATAACTTCACTGTCATCAATCTTGGTAAAGCCCATCAAGGGTCATCACATCAGTGTGCCATAGGAAAAATATCTCGTCTCATCAAGATTTTCTTTACATCATAATTTCTTGATGTCTATCACTTTATCGGGTGCGAAACTTTTAGGTGGTCGTGATAAGTCAACCTATTCCATGCCCGACATTTATCGCTTTACTAATTGCACTTAGGTGATGTGGTAAGTCAACATTTATCATACTTGATGGTTTCAAAATCAAGGAGAAATTATCACGATTACCTACAAAAGGTCTTGTCTCATCCATCAAGATAACATCTTTTCAATGATTGAATCGATATGTTCCTCGATGAATAAATGGGGCTCTAGGGTCCAAGACCGAATGACGATTCGAGATTTCTTTGGTCATATGGGCTGGCTGCACCGTGCCACAATTATATTCTCGGACACACAAGGCTTTGGGTTCAAAAGGACACTTTATAAATTTTGGGTTTGAAAATTTTCTTGAAAAAGTGAGAAACTCGAATGATTTCTCAATGGAACTAGGTCATAGAGTTAAATTCAATGACAGAAATTGGGTAATGGATATAATTTGAAAACTTATATACCCGTAATAGGTCATCAACAAAGTTCTCATGTATGTCAAGGTTCTACTTGTATTACTGAAGATCTTACTTTCTTAGTAACATTCTAGGATTCGTATCATACTATAATGCCTTACTCTTTTCAAATCGTAGAACTAACTTCAACTGATTCTTATGAATTCTGGAGTAGGAATCAGGAATTTGGTCCTTCATAAGAAATGAAGTACAGTGCATTAGGAGCACGTAGACGAAAACCGTACGTAAATCGGAGTTCACACGACCGAGAACGAGTCAAAACAGAATCACTGCGCAGTGCAGGGAAATTTACACGCGTTCGTGCCGAAGTCATAAACGATGCCGACACCAAGGTCGTGCATGCCGTTACCGATGCCGAGGTAGTACAGAATATTGCCGACACCGAGGTCAGACAAACTACCCCAGTCGATATGTCAAAGGCGGTGTTATAAATGCCGATTTCAAGTCGACAAATGACATGCCGATGTCGGCCGAGGTCGTACATATGTCGAGGTCGAACAATTTCGTATAAATCTTTCACTTTTCTTCACTCAAGATGAAATGAAGTTCTCAAATCCATCACTAAACTTGTTCTTGTAATTTGAAGGAAATTCTTACTTCTATGTTCTTTCGTAGAAAGGGATCATGCGTCTTATAAGGTCTACATTTCATTGAACTAGCATGCTCATCATCATAATCAACTTTAAGATTGAAGTAAAACTTTGAATATTCCTAAGTAGCTCATTTATACGCACGTATTTCGTTGAATTTAAAGAATTCAACATATCATATTTGACAATTCAATGTCCAATCTCAATCATTTTAAAACGTGAAAAATCATAACTTTGTTCATAATAATGAACCCTTCCAGGAATTCAAACATTTCATCTTTGGCATATCGTGCCAAAACTTTCTCATATCATTGTCATCATCTTTCTTATATTTTCTTTCTTTTCATAACTTCCTTGACAAATCATTTGTCACAACATTCATTCTCAACCTTTCTCATAGCTTTAGAAACACATCCCCAAATCCTAAGTAGGATTTAGAAGGATCAGAACTCTAAACAGTATAATTAAACGGGAATTCTCCTTAACAAAAGCCGTAATTCATATGACAAGCATGTTCTTGGACTTTAGTACATAACTTAAGTTCTTGCAGCTGAAAACATGTGATATGTACATATGACGATGTACTATCAAGGTATAAACTTTTCAAAGAACAATATTCCTATTGCTCAACACCGCTCCATCCATCATCCGCTCAACCTCGCACATTTAAAACAAACATGCGGTGAGTACAAGAATGCACTCAGTGGACTCATGCCAAAACATTTGATAATATTCGAATTACCGCCAATGTCGAGTAAGTCACAAGGGTTTTAGTTAAAAGGCCATGTGCTTACTAAAATCATTCGATTCGTAAAAGTAGCTTGCCAAGCATTTTCTTGGTGTGTATGGTCCGTATCTCATAGTCACAATACATAATAATAATAAATAATAAACGCCGAGAGGAGGCCTCCCATCTACGACGCCGTGACCGACCGTAATCCCGACAAAGACACGTCTCTCTGCAAGCATATGTTAACACAACAGATAGTTCCAACCTTCACGCCAATCCTAGCGACATTTATCATCCGCACAGGACCGACATTTAAAAGGTTGGTGCTACCACAACAATGATATAATAGTTCCAACCATCTCCACATTTCTACCCGGCATAACAGATAGGATCCATACACAAAACGAAATATTTATGGCGGTGTAATGCAAGAAACATTTGTTAAACAGTTGTAGGATAAGTGTCAGAATAAACTCATTTGAAATAACAAGAAGTCACGTTTTAGTGGGGTAAGAAAAGGCCCACATTTTAAAGATAAGAAGCCCACCGGATGTAGATTGTCTAACCGATTTCTTGGATTGAGTCCCAGTTTAGCCTATCTATTCTCGGCTTTGAGGTTTTGGAGTTGAAACATCCATCGGGTCTTAGAACCCATATTTCTACTTGAGTGTATATCATGGCATGATATACAATCAATTGATCATGTAGTAGCACCTAGTCAAATATTTCACGTTAAGACGTCTTGGTAAAAATATCATATTGTTGTTTTATCCTAAATTCGTGCATTTTATTAATGCTTTAATGTACCTTATGACATATCATATGAATGCATCAATTAATAGCATGTTAGTCACATAAGGCATGTTTCACATAGGGAGTTTCAACACTTAGTTAAATTTCAAGTGTTTAATTTTCAGCAAAACAGCTTAAAACAACCCAAGTGTCATACTTTGACGATCTATAACTCTCGATTAAAAATACGTATGACCGCACAAAGACACATTCTGAAACCTCTAAACATGTACTGTAAGTTCTAAGAAGGAAGTTGATCCAAAGAGTTGTGGTTCTGGAGATATAGGGTCTCAAAGTGGGCAACTCAGAACTGACTTCTATACTTGAATATTTTCAGAATTTCCAGATTTAGAGTGTCATACTTTGACGATTCATAACTCTTGATTAAAATACGTATGACCGCACAAAGACACATTCTGAAACCTCTAAATATGTACTACAAGTTCTAAGAAGGAAGTCGACCCAAAAGAGTCGTGGTTCTGGAGATATAGGCTCTCAAAGTGGGCAACTCGAACTGACTTCTTCTATACTTAGAAAAATTTTCAGGATTTCCAGATTTAGCTTAACGACGAGGGATTTTGCGAGGCTCGTAACTTTTGACTCACAATACCAAAATGACTGCAAGATACCATTTTAGAAACCTTGTAATAATAACTACATGTTTCATGAAGACCATACTGGAAGATACTTGATGCATCGAGAAATACGTAGGTTCAAAGCTGCCTAGTTGGAATGGAAAAATTTCCAGTAGGTGACTTTGGGTCAATGAACAGTATACTTACAAGGCTTGGTTTGGGATAAAACTTTCCAGATCAAAACTAGACATGGTAAGGAACATTTCTTATGAAGAAACCAAAGTCAAAATCGAACTACAAACGGCTTGAACATCTCACGTAAAAGTCGTACACGAACAGTTGATTAAGATAGAGTTTTACTAAGGCAGTTTGTCCAAAAAGCTTACTGTAATGCGTCAACTTTAAAAATTCACCGTGAGTTCATTATAAGGAATCTAGGAATGCAACCAATCATATTGAAAATACACTTAAGTCTAGTTTAATCTAGAAAAAGCCTTACTCAATGATTCAAAATAGATTGGGAGATAAAAATATTTTACTACAAGCTATCACTAAAGTGACAGTTTTGTGCAGTTCGTTTGAAAAATCTGGAATAAATAGTAAAAATTTTTAGAAAATTCTGAAAATTTACATAGATCTTCTAGACATGCTAATTTATGTTTATGACAATTTTTAGAGTTTTACCATTAGCCAAAATCGAAACGAAAGCCACGGACCGTGGGTGATGAACACCGAAATTTTACAGATTTGTGCAGTGTTTTTTTAAAAATATAATTAAAATAGTAAATCAAGTTGGATTGACTTGAAACTTTACAGAGACGTAATAGACATGTTTAATTTCAACATAGTAAAATTTCACATTCATCGGACCACTGTAACTTAGTCAAATAATTTTATGAAGTTACTGTTTCCGTAACATACTTCCAGTTTCCAGTTTTAAGCTTATTCTTCTTGTATGCATTTCATATAACCACGAAAATGGTGAATCTATCACCCCAAATCACCACCAAGATCATCAATCTAACCATGCAAGTAAGATTTAATCATGTCTACGAGTCATAGGAGATAGTTATACCTTAGTCACGAATTTGAAGATGAATGAGAGAGAGATGGAGCTTGAGCTCTCTCTTCCATGGTGGAAATGGTGTAGGAGAAGAAGAAGAAGAAAGGAAAGGAGAGGAGAGGTCTGAAAATTTTGGGGGAGAGAGGGAGAAAATGTATTATGAGTGAAATGAAGTGTATGGGAAGAGTTTCTCCCATGTATATATCTCTCTCTCTTAGGCACACACACACACAATAGGAATCATGGTTGAGTGTGTAGAGTGTGGTGATGATTAGTGTAGGCTAGAAAGGCTTTCCATGCATTGGGTGTTAAAGGAGGTGACAAGCATGCCTTGTCCATTCATGATGGCCTAAGGTTTAGGGGTCCAAATAGGTAGGATTTATTTTCTTTTTGTACATTAATGCAATATATATATCATACATGATCATAGGTATAAAATACAAGTCATAAAAATAATTAAATCACCTCTTAGGCATATATTTGAAATTTTAGAATAATAGAGAAAATAGGATAAAAATTATAATTCACACCTATTATTGATACTCATGTCAATCTCGATCAAAACATACTCATATATATCATAATATATGATTTAGATACCATAGGATAATTAAATGGTATCATTTCATGTGTTAAAACCATAGTTTATATAATTTGGGTTTTCGAAAATCCATTTCGAAAATTATCGAATTTAAACGCTCAAAATTCGAATTTAATATTTATTAATACTGTAATTATGTGAAATAATAATAGGAAATTAAATATAATAATTTCCTGAGCATTAAACTCATTTTTCAAAACGTCTCTAGACGTTGACGTTCAAAACGTCTCAAAACGTTCAAAATCGACTCATCTCAAAATGGTCGCAGTAAGTTTGAACTTACTTTATAATTAATATTCTAGTAACATAGGAATTAATATGAAAATTAATTCCAATCTTCGTTGCTCCGAAAATTTCACAAAATACTGACGTATGATGTGTAATCGGCGTTAAAATAATACTGTCGATATGCTTTACAAACTTCTATTTCTAAATTCACAATTCTCAGTGAATATAAAATAGGAATTCGTTCCTTCGTAAATAATCGAAACCATTATTCGCTATCTTACTGATTGAATCGTCACGTAATTCCTAATTTACGGGTTTCAAAAACCGTAATTAGGCATCTAATTCTACGGGATATTACATTTCGTTTCTTTTGAAAGATTATTTCAATTATCATTCACTTCACAACATAATATTTCATTTGCGACTTTTGCAATAAATTTCACTTTAAATAAATTCACATAACATTCATTTCACTTAAAAATTTATTTCACTTTCAACTTTTCGCTTCACAATCGAGAAAAAATAATTTCATAAACATTCGTCTTGGCGGGCTAATTTTCAAAACTTTGAAAAAAGTCATTTACCTCATTTCGGTTGAGCTTGATGTGATGGAGTGTTGAGCATTGTCACCGATCTCTAGAGGTCTAATGACTCAATCTGACTTAACCTTAAAGGAAATTTTAGGTTCAAAGAGTGAACCGCTCGATCCCACTGTCACGCCCCTCAATCCTATGTACGGATTAACGGGGACTATAACTCTAAACAGGATAAAATACAAGGAGACTCTTTTAACAAGAACGTAATACATATGCCATTTATATTCTTGGACTATATTACATAAATTAAGGTTCTTGCAATGGAAGACATGTGATAAGTACATATGACGATGTACTATCAAGGTATAAACTTTTCAATGACAATAATCCTATTGCTCAACACCGCTCCATCCATCATCCGCTCAACCCGCACATTTAAAACAAACATGCGGTGAGTACAAGAATGCACTCGGTGGACTCATGCCAAAAATATTTTATCATTTGAAGATTACACTGCCACATCATGGTAAGACACAAGGGTTTTAGTTGAAAATGACTTGTGCTTACTAAAGCATTTTATCGATTCATAAAATCATCGCTGGCGAGCATTTTTCTGGTGTGTATGATCCATATCCCTTAACATCCTTTCGTCATATCATCATAGTCGAACGTCGTGAAGGAGGCCTCCCTCTACGACGCCGTGACCGGCCGTGAATTGTCCTTACAGCACACAGTCACCTTAGGTGTACACGTTAATCCTAGCCAGGTATTGTCCTTCCGGCATAGGATCCGATATCGATTTCATTCATAAGTTGGGAGTGACCCAACAACATTCTTAACATTTCATAACATCTCATAATATCTCATGGATAGGATACATACACAAAACATAAACATTTTTGGCAGGTAATCTTATAAACATTTTATCAACAGTTGAAATAAGCATCGTAAATAAATATTTCAATAGCATTTCATTTTTGAGTAGAGTAAAGCCCACCTGGACTATCGATTGTCTAAACCGATTTCTTGGATTGTAAGTCCCAGCTTTAGCCTATCTATTCTTGGCCTTGAGGTTTTGGAGCTGGAAAAATCCATTGGGTCTTAGAACCCATATTTCTACTTTAGTGTATATCATGGTATGATATACACTCAATTGTTTCATGTGATAGCACCTAGTCAAATATTTCACATTAAGGTATGCTTCGTGAAAATATCGTATCATGATGTTTTATCATAATTGTATATCTTATAATGCTCTATCGTACCTTGCGACATAACATAATGAATGCATCGATTAATAGCATGTTAGTCACATAAGGCATACTTCACATGGGGTTTCCAACACTTAGTCAAATTTCAAGTGTTTAATTTCAGCAAAACAGCTTGAAACAACCCAAGTGACGTGCTTTGACGATCCATAACTCTCGATTCTGAATACGATGGTCGCACAAAGATACATTCTGGAAACCTCTAAACATGTACTACAAGTTCTAAAAAGGAATTAAATCCAAAAGAGTCGTGGTTCTGGAGATATAGGATCTCAAACTGGGCAACTCAAACTGACTTCCATATTAGAAACTTTTCAGAATTTTCAGTTTTAGCTTAACGACGAGGGGTTTTTCGAGGCTCGTAACCTTTGACTCACAATACCAAAATGGCTGCAGGCTACCAATTTAGAAACCTTGTAACAAGTACTACATATTTCATGAAGACCATACTGGCAAATATCTGACACATCGAGAAATACATAAGCTCGAAGTTGACTAGTTGGAAATGGACAGTTTCCAGTAGGTGACTTTGGGTCAGTGAAAGGTATACCTATAAGAGTTGGTTTGGGATGAAACTTTCCAGATCACAACTAGACATGGTGGGGAACATTTCTTATGAAGAAAACCAAGTCCAAATCGGACTACAAATGGCTTGAACACCTCACGTAAAAGTCATACTCGAACAGCCTATTAACATAGAAATTTTCTAAGGCAGTTTGTCCAAAAAGGCTTACTGAAATGTGTCAACTTTAAAAATTCACCGTGAGTTCATTATAAGGAATCTGGAAATGAAACCAATCATATTGAAAAGACACTTAAGTCTAGTTTTATCCAGAAAAAGCCTCACTCAATGATTCACAATATATTGGGAGATAAAAATATTTTACCACAAGCTATCACTCCCGTGACAATTTTGTGCAGTTAGCTTGTACAATCTGGAATAAATAGTAAAGATTTTTAGAAAATTCTGAAAATTTACAGGAATCTTCTAGACATGCTGAATTATGTTTCTGCCAAATTTCAGAGTTTTATCATTAGCCAAACTTAAAACGAAATCCACGCACTATGGGTGATAAACACGGTGATTTCGCAGATTTGTGCAGTGTTTTTGATAAATACAATTAAAATAGTAAATCAAGTTGGATGGACTTGAAATGTTACAGAGGAATACTAGACACATATAATTTCAACATATTAAAATTCACAATCATCGGACCACTGTAACTTAGTAAAGTAAATTCGTGAATTTTCTGTTCATCCAGGTAAATCAACATGCAATGATATAAACACACAATCTAAACTACTTCAAGCATAGATGTGTACATGCATGTGTGATTTAGCTATTTTGACGAATTGAGATGTGTGGATATCTACCTTAGGCACGACGAAGCTTGTTGTCCGGGTTTAGCTTCCGGGAAGAGGGTGGGCTGGTGGCTGCCCTTTGAAGCAAAAGAGAGAGACGAGAATTGGGGGAAGAGAAGAAGATGGACTGAAAATCTGAATTTTGGGGCTGAGATGCTACGGTTAGGGGAAAACTGTAGTGGTGTAGAGAGGTGGGGAGGTGATAGGTGTCACCACTTTGGCTAACACACATTTCTTCACTCCACACACATTACACGACACCTACACAACACATGCACTAACATACACATGCACTACATATTAATATAATAATATGCATGGTCAATCCCATTAGCATACTACACCCATATATACATTTGATATGCTGTAACATATAGTTTAGAAAATTAAAAATATCATAGGATAAATTAATGACATCATTTTATGCGATAAAAACCGAATTCGAAAATTAGGGTTTTTCGAACGTTTGAAAAGTTGATCACTATCAAATCTTGATGATCTAGCATTGATTTAATGCTAAATAATACTGTAATTACATATACTAATCATAGGAATTTAATTTCTATAATTTCTTGATCGATTAAAACGCTTTTCGTTTCATCTCAAAACGTTAACGTTTGAAAACGTTGTAAAACGTTCATTATCGACTCATCTCGAAATGGTCGTCATCACTTTATTAATTTATTCCATTAATAATGGAATTTAATTCTAAGCTTAATTGCTTAGAAAATATCATGAATTTTAACTATCGATACGCGATCGACGTTAAAATAATACTGCCGATATACTTCATATACTTTTATTTCTTAATTCACGATTCTCAGTGAATATAAAATAGGAATTCATTCCTTCGTGAATAATTGAAATCATTATTCGATATCTTATGGATTGAATCATCTCAGCGAAACTCTAATTTACGGGTTTTAAGTACCGTAATTAGGCATCTAATTCTGCGGGGTATTACAATTTATAAAATTTTGGATAATTCAGTTCGAGTAATTGAATAATTTGATTCGATTCATTTTTATTAATTAAAAATCAAATTTATGTTTAATATTGTTTTACCAAAAGAACTGACGAAATCCAAATATTCACCTCGAAACCTTTATGTAATAACCGAGTTGTAGAGACATTCCTAAATAATATACTGGGGCTTAATCAACTATGGTGATTAATTATGGATAATAAAAAGGAAAGATATAATTTTAATCTAATAAATTGACTTTGTAATAATTTTAGCCTAATCAATCAATAACACTTTAATCAAGCCTAATGAATTGATTTTGTGATAATTTAGCCCGTAAGCGATTTTTCGACATCGGAAAGCACAATTGGCATCGAAAATAAGAAATAGCTCGTAAATCATTTTCAACTACTTTTCTAACTTGTAATTTCTATATTGTTTGCATTTAGGCTCGTGGATTATAATGATGTGAATCAACGAATGACAATGATGATATTTTTCAACAAGAAGCTATGAGAATGTAATATCTTGATTTTGTAGTAGTTTTATGATTCTCATTTCGGGTTTTTGCTAAGTCATGTGCCAAATTAGGTTGGTATACTATTCCCCCTTACATTATTATATAAATTTAACTCCACCGCCTTTCTCATCTTCTCCAATTTTCCTAATCTCACTAAATGAATTAATATCGCGATTATAAGATAAACAAAATTTCCATTTATCTCGATCAAATGCAACTCACACAATCACAAACACATGCAGTTTCATTTCAAACAATTTGTTGAAATAACAAAAAATGCGATCATATAAAAACCTCGTCTAATGTAAAAACTAGAAACAAATATGAACCATTAATTTTTTCTATATATTTCAGTTCACTTGTAAGAAACCCTCGAAATACAATTGAATGCTTTGAGCGGCGAAAAATGAATCTTCCTGGCTACTGCTATTTATCATTTTCTTTCATTAATTTCAAAATGTATTGCTTAAATATAACACCATATATAAGAAATACTTTAGAAGATTCAATATAGAAATTTTAAAGTTATAGAAATTAATATCAGGTTATGGACGCTTAAATACATGAATTTTGGAGGTATTTTGATTTTGGACACGGAACTTTGAAAGTTAAGAATAGATACTTGAATTTTAAACACTGTTATAATTTTCCCACATTTCGATTTTTTAACTTAAGTTCGTGTATTTATTAATAACTTTAAAGTCCGTATAGGAAACAAAATACACTTAAAATTCTTGTATTTAAGCCTCGTAACTTATTATTGATGTGGAAATATAATAATTTTATTTTTTCTTAAAATACTTTGTGAAAAGAGACCTATGACCAGGAGCGGACTTAGGAGGGGGGCACTGGGCCTCCCGTAATTTTAGAAAATACTAGGGTTATATTAGTAATTTCATGTATATATAGAAAATATGAAAGTGATTATGAAATAGAACACTTGATTTCATTATAGATAATAATAAAGATGGTTAAATAAGTTCAGTAAAAATAAACTATTTAACAAGATAGATTAAATATATTGTCAAAATTAATAAATAATTTTGTGGTTGAGAAAACACGGAAGTTGAAATTGATTTTCAAACATTTTTATATAGTTTTTTCTATATAGCCTAAGGTCCCCAATTTTCTTAATCCGGTCTTGGCATCAGGAATCCCGATTTTCTTAATCTAGTTCTGGCGTCAGGAATTAGAGAAGGCGGAGGTGGAGGCGGCGATTTTGATCCTGGCGCCAGAAATTAAAAGAGAGAGGCGAAGATTTTGAGGGGTATAAAGTAGTGTGTTTGTGGATATCTAGTAGAAAGACGAGAGAAAGAGCAAAGAGGTTAGACCCCAGACAAAATGTTTGGGTCCGCCATTGCTATAACAATGAAACTTGAACAATAATGGGAAGAACACAACACCTTCTAACTTAAAACATGAGAATAAAATCCATAGTAATTTCTTAAAATAATTTTAATGATAACAAATAAAAACTATAATTCTTAGGAAGTCGTAAAGGAACTTTTGACTAAACGGAAAATTAAAATTCTATAATAATTTAACACGTCATTAGACTCTTCACGCTCAATTAGGGATGTCGATGGACGGATTTTATCCGAATCGTAATCAATTAATAAGTATCGATTACGGTTCAGAATCGATCCATTAGATATTGGACCCGCACTAGACCCGACCATCAAATGTGGGTGCGAATCGATCCAGATCCGAGCGGTGCGGAACCAAACGGACCGAACCGAAATTGGCATTGGCTGTTGCTTTAAAATTTAATGAGCTATGAGTGATTCCGGATCGGTATGGATAAAATCGATTCATTGACAAGCCTACTTAAGCTTAAGTTTATCAATAGACGGGTTTTATTCGGACCGTAACCAATAAATAAATATCGATTCGGTTACGATTCTTGAACCGAAATTGAACCGGACTAGATCGGACTATCAAACTATGGGTCTAAACGGTGCGAGTCTAAATGGTGCGGGTCTAAAGCGGATCTCGAACCGAAACCAAAGCTGGAACCACTACTTTAAAATTTAATGGGCTATAAGCGATTTCGGATCGATTTAGATAAAATCCATCCATTGACATCCCAATGCTCAATCACTTGAAAAGTTTGGAATGAGTCTACGTGAATTTGTAGTGTGACTATTTATGCTTGTAGTGTGGATAGTTCTTTGAATTTGTAGTGTGGCTCGTTGTCTTTGAATTTTTGAACTTAATAAGATATAGCATGCACGCATGAATATTAAAGTCAATATATCAAAGTTACTGGGCAATTTTAATTTAACAATCCTACTCGTTATATTTCGTCAAACATACGGCACGTCACATGATACTAATGAAGACAATTCAAAGTTAACTTATATAAAGTTAAATAAAATATCAGACCTTGATTTTTCTTGGAAAGTGACTCGAATAATTAAAAGTAACTCTAATTTGTTAGTCGTCGCGCGCAGCATATGGAATCGAATATAAATAATGAAGACTCTAAATATATTCGTGAGTCACTGGGAAACTCGAAATAATTTTTACACAAGTGAGAGCATTTAGTGAAACTCAAGTTAAGGAAGATAAAAAAGTAATTAATTTGTGAATTTGTTTAAAATTAACAAGTACTCCCTCCGTCCCGGCTAGCTTGAGGCACTTCTTTTGGGCACGGGAATTAAGGAGAGAGTGTTTAGTGTTTAAAGTGTATTGGTAATAAAGTGGTTTATATGTTAGGTATATATATTTTATTTTTTATTTTATTTTACATTTAAATTTATTTATTTACATAATAAATTTATTTTAAATTATCCTTAATTTAATTAGCATATTAAAATTAATTCAATTTTTTTAGTTAATTTAATTTTATTTAATTTTTAAATTAGCATATTAAAATAAATTAATTTTTTAAATAAATTATTTTTTAATAAATAAATAAATTAAAATTTTTAGTTAAAATTAGCATATTAAAATAAATTATTTTTTAATTTAATTTAATTTTTAAATTAAATAAATTAATTAATTTTTAAAATAAATAAATAATTTTTTTATTTAAAATTAGCATATTAAAATAAATTAATTTAATTTAATTTGCCAATAATCAGCCCAATTAGTTAACTGTTAATTGTAATTAAAATCCCTTATTTTTTCTTAATTATTTCCATTTATAGAAACGACTCAAGCTAGTTGGGACGGAGGGAGTAATTTACAAACTATTATATCAAATAGTTACCCAAATTAATGAAGTCATTTTCTCCCTCGCCAATACCAATTATCATTGCTCGTCGCATCACAAGACAGAGAAGTTATCATATGACACTCAGTCTCTTTCGTTCATTTTGTTTATTCAATGATTGAGATTTATTGCATTTTCTTTAAAAAAAAATAAATGAAGTTTTAATTTTAAGTGTTGAATTTGTTTAACTCTAAATTAACTTCCTTGATTTGTGAAAAGTTGTTGTTTAGGGTTTTGTTTTTTCTTCACATTGTCGTTCTAACAGTCCTTCAAGCATGAGACATGTCAGTTGGAGACGCTGTTGTTCCAACACTCCTACAAATACGGATTCGGATCTTGGAGATAAGGTTGAAATACGAATCGGAGATAAGATAAGGAGATAAAGACATGAGGAGTCGAACTTAATCTCTAATCAACCATGAATACTCTCAATCCTAATGGATATACCTCATCTAAGAGTGTATATGAAGGCCTCTTCGTCCTCTATAAATAAGAGGCTGATCAGTTGAAGTAAGACACGGATTTACATGCACATACACGCATTCTTGAAGAGAAATACTGGAGATATGAATCTATTTCGAACTGCTTTTTATAATATTTTCGATAACACTGGTTTTGTATCTTCTATTGTCATAGAAGTTTGTTAGTCTTTTTCACGAGTGGTGTGAGGAAATATTTTCATATTTGGTAGTTAGTTCTGATTTAGGAGTGTCCAACATTATTTTGGATAAAGTAGTGAGTTTTTGTAAACGTGTCTCAGTATACATATAGTGAACAATTTTTACCATATTGGTATCTGCAGTTTATACATTATAATCGTGGAAAAATTATCTCGATATTCTTTATATTTATTTTGTTACTTTACTCAGATGTCGATAATAGTTAGTACAACTAGTTCGGGTCCATGAGAAGCAACCTTTTGAATAAGAAAGGTATAAGCAAATTTTAACTTTTAATGATAAACACACACAAAAAGCATTCATGGCATTAAATGAAATATGGTTATTGTTGACCATAAATATGCATACGCATGAAGATTCTTTTGAATTTTTTCGTTGATTTTGCTACTGAGAAAGGTAGAGTAGTAATTTTATTAGTTATGTGATACAAAAAATACATATTGATAAACATAGTCATGCATACGATTGAAAACAAACATGCATATGAGTTTTATTTTAAAGTATACCCACAATGCGCTTGCGCATTCCCACGCTTTTGGTCAACATACATTTTATATTATTTTACATGCATGACTTAGTTAATTTAATATGTATGTTTGTGTTTTGTGGCACGCTAGCGCCATCCCTTAGCACGCTAGCGCATATCCCCGCTCATCCAAAGTGACTTTCAGACATATCCCTTAGCACTCATGCAACCGACCACACAACATGCGCTTTTATTTTATATGCAAGATTCTATTATTTTATATGTATGTTTAGGTGTGTGGTTGTGACACCACGTGCTTGGGGACACACCATTACCACGGACGCCTTCCCATTTTCCCCCCGCGCATAACTAAAAAAAAAAAAAAATAGATCGCCACGTATTAAATTTTGGTGTGTCCATATGTTCAAATGTGTGGTTCAAATTGAGTACTACATACTACTTAAGGATATGTTACTACCGAACTCATATATATACTTTCTTATTGTGAGAATCACATTAGATATTGCAATTACTTTATATGTTCGGTGTAGTGTTTTACGATTCTTAAGATAAGAAGTTCTTATTTGGGTAAATATCGTTTATGTCATAATGTTTCACGATTTTTCACTTAATGTCCCAACATAAGCATATTGTTATTTTGGTCCCTAACGTTTGAAAATTTCTATTAATGTCCCGTAGATCAATTTTCGATGTCCAATACATACGTGATCGTCGGAATTACATGTTGGACCCAAATCAATATAAAATAAAATAAAACGTAAAAAGCTTCTCCAAAATGACGCCGACGTTCCATTTCTTTTCACGCCAATATGAGGGAATAAATGGAGCGACGCCGTTTTTAGGAACTTTTCTATGTTTTTATTTTTATATTAACTTGAGCCAACATGAAATTCTCGCGACCACTAACTAAGCATTTGGATGTAGGAAATTGATCGATAAGACATTAATAAAAAAAATTCTAAAACGTTAATGACCAAAATAATAATATGCTTATATTAGGACATTGAGTAAAAAATCTTTAAACTTTGGGACATAATCTGATATTTACCTTTTTTTTAACCCTTTCATGTAATGATATGTAATAATATAACCAGACATATTGGGCCTTAATCCAATAGGCCCTTTCACACAAATTAAGGCTGTGGCCCATGCCGTGGCCCAATCGTAACACTGTGGCCATTGGCGGACCCGGAGGGGGCTGGGCCTCCGGTTCTTAAAAATTACTAGGTATATATATATATATATATATATATATATAATTGTTAAAATAGATTAATATTTTTTGTTGTGGTAGAGTTGTATATTTTGTGTGATAGAGATATTGAGTTGATTTTCCTTTTGTCATTATTGGTGTTAAGTTTTTTAGTATCTTAATGAAAATATATTTACATCTAATTTTTGATTATGTGCAAGTTATGGACAATACGACTTTTACTTGTATACAATTATTGTATATTTTATTCTTTAATTGAAAACTTGATATCCTATACCATTAAACATTTTCTACTATTATACTATTCTATCATTTGATGCTAGTTTATAATTGCGCATGTATCAATAATTTGAAATATATTTTGCTTTTACACTATACTATCAAGAACTGAAGTTTAAATTCAATAAAGCTTTGTTTGCAATTTCTTCTTCATAATTTAGAATATTGTAAATTTGAGTTCATTTCAAATATTATTATTGTTTAGGTAGATGAAAGCATATATGTTTCATTTTCATCAGTTAATTGACCTATCCATCCAAACTAAAAAATAAAAGAGAAATATTGTGAGATGATCATACTTAACCTTTTTTGATATAGTGATATAATTTAAATAGAGTTATACTGGTGTTAAAATTAGTATTTATTTCAAAGTTTAATTTTAAAATTCTTCTTATAGATTTATAAATTATATATTCCCTCCATCCACAAAATTCATTTACTAATTTCCTCTTTGAACCATCAACGAGAAACGTTTACTTTCCTCATATGGATATGATCCCACATAACCCCCTCATATGTTATGGGTCCCCTTCTCACTAACTTTACATTCAATACAATTTATTAAAACTTTTGCCACTAAAATTTGTAAACGAATTTGGTGAGATTTAAATGAATAATTATTTGGACCCCTAAATAAAAGTCTGGTCCGCCATCGCACGTGGCATACTATCGCTATGTTTGTCTGTTTAACTTAAACAGTTTAAGAGTCCTTGAGTTAACTATTTTGAATTAGGCCAAGAAATCCCACTGCCATTATAATATTTAATGAACTAATAAAATATTCATTATCATATATATAAATAAAATTTAACTACTATTAATGTTTTACTTTCATTATTATATCAATTAACTTATTTTGTCTACAATTCAAGATTTGAGTTGAATTAATTATTGAATTAATTAGTCTTTTTTGTATTCCATTCAAGAATAAACTTGATTTTACTCTTTAATATATGTATAAAGTAATTCATGAATTGTCTTCCCTAACTCCAGAATTTAGGCATAAAGGGAAAATTTATGAGTTGCTTCTTCAAACTCAATTTAGGTATAAAATTGACAATTCATGTGTAACAACTGTGAAATGGTTGCAAATTTTATGGATCCACAAAGATAAAAAGAAATACTTGAATAATGCTCGTCCTCGAGCATAAGCAAAACAAAAGATAAAAACACAAACTAGGTAGGGACTCGATTCAAAAGAAATACCAATTGGCCATTGATCGAGAAACAACAATCATAGTCGAGATCAAAATATAACCACCATTCATACCACAAACCATTCCTTGATTCTAACAATTTCATGTATACACCCTTCATCCAAGTCAAAACAACAGCAATCAATCCAAATTTCACAAGATTCACTCAAGATCGCTCAAAATCGAGATGATAAATTCACACTAAAGCATCTTGACTCTATCCATCACAAGTTTGCCAATATGTCACTATCTCTAACAAAATGAAATGAAATTCAAGCACAAATCATTAGGACTTCCATAGGTTGTAATGGGGCTAGGGTGCATAGGTAGGAGAAACAAAAGTATTGAAAATGGCTATTAAATCCAACAAAATGCAAGCGATTCATCATATATGTACTCCCAAAACAAACCCCAAGTATTCTACTTTATTCCCCATAATTCTTTCTCCCTCATTGACTTCTCTGCTGCCAACTCTTTCCTTTTTTTTTCTTTTTTCTTTTTTCTTTTTTCTTTTTTCTCTTTTTCTCAATTTTTTTTTCTTTTTTTCTTTTCTTTTCTTTTCAACTTTTTTTTTTTTACTTAGAAGCAACCGCCAACAAATAACCAAAAATTGGCAACAACACATTTATCAATATGTAACCACACCACATCAATGCTCTTAATCTCATCATCTCACAAACCTAACTACCCTTTCAACAGAACAAAATACACCAACTTTCCCAAATAGCTAAAATTCCACAAATCACTTGTCACTTATCACTTCATCTTCCTCAACTACTTGCAAATTGTTGGTGGGACAAAAGAAGGCTAAAAAGGCTATGGTTTATTATTTTGTGGCTTTCATTCATCAAGAAAAAGGTAAAAGATCAAGTGGTCTCTAGGGAAATATAAGATGGTTAACAATTATCAATCCAAAACAAATGCCTAAATCATGTTCATGCGAAATTGACTTCATAAGTTCGACTATGACAACAAGGCAAACCAGACATCAAGATATCAAGAATACATAACCTCTCAACAAAGAAATAAGGAGCCGTTCATAATATTGCTCATAAGCTCAATCCTCACATATTTGAGTAGGTTTTCAAAAATTTGATCAATTTGGCACATTTTCTCATCCTTAGACACATAAGGGCTTTCACAAAATTATTTTCATCAAGGAAATCAACCAACCAATCCCATCACAATATTCTAATCTATTCCATTCATGTTATTTTTCTCACAATGGCCAAAACACGAACAAAAAACCATACCCAGCAAAAGATATCACAGATAGACATACGACTCAAAAATTCCCCACACTTAAACTACACATTGTCCTCAATGTGTGAAAACAACAATAGGATAAGCAAAAGAAAACAAAGCAAAATGAGACTTCCCTGAAGTGCTCAATGCTCAGTCGAATGTGGTGGGTGGAGGTGGTCAGGGCGTTGTTCCATCTGTGTGAGGCGGCGATCCAGAGCGATATGGTCTTCCTTTTCTAGCAATTAATGGATGCACCCCTATTCTCGCAAAACCCGTCAAAAGAAACCCAAATCAAGAACTTTTTTTTCGATTTTTTTTTTTTTTTTAACAAACTGAAAAAATAAAACAATCATGAAATAAAGATAAAGGTGATAAAAGAAATCTTGGGTAAGCTCCCAAGCGCGCCTTTGTTTAAGGTCCAAGTTGACACCATGGTGGTACGATCGAGTTGACTACTAAGTAGCAAGTTCATCTCTTGAAACTCGACTATCTTCATCTCTTCAATTGCAAACTGTTGTCTATCGGAGGATCGTGAGGTATGGGCATACCAACTGGGTCATTCGGCATCTGTTGAGATGATCAAGAACTAAATTATCGGCCCTTCTTATCCTTGATTTCCAAGTCAAATTCTCTTGTTCTTCACGAAGGTCTTTGCATATTATGACCGGCGGTGTGTCGTGCTCCCCAAGAACACATACTTCAAGTGTTGAGGTAACATTTTCAATTCCGACTTGGGTGATTTCTCAACGGATGGAAAAATCGGTTCTGTACTGGTCGGGATGGGCATCCTACTCGACAGGTGCCGAATGGAACTTCTTCCGCAGAGTACATCAGCCGATAATCTCTTTAATGACGTCATTCTCCTCCGTTTTCCATCTTCTTCACTCAATGCACTAATAAGAACGTGCTCTAGTTCATCATCCCCGAAATTCTCAACAAAGTTATCAACTAAAGGGTCGATAATATCAATCGTGTAAGCAGATTCAGGGATCTTCAACATGCTTCATAGCTTCAAATACATTAAATGTGACTATGTCTCCATCAAATTCGAGGCTCAAAAGACCCTTATCCACATCAATTTTTGCTCTAGCAGTTTTCATGAATGGTCTTCCTAATAAAATCAAAGATCTTCTTAAAGAAGCAGAATCATCCATGTCGACAACATAAAAATCTGCGGAAAATACATATCATTTACTTTCACAAGAATATTCTCAACAACACCTTCGGGATATGCATTAGACACATACGCTAATTGAATGACAACACCGGTTTGTTTCAAAGGCCCTAAATTTAAGTCCTTGTACACAGAGTATGGCATGACATTTATTGATGCGCCTAGATCTAACATGACTTTCTCGATCCTCTGATTGCCAATTATGCATGGAATAGTAAACATACCAGGATCCTTACACTTTTGCGGCAATTTTCTTTGAATAACAGCAGACACATTCTCACTTACTCTAATTTTTGCATCATTCCCAAACTTCATTTTTTTAGAGCAAAGCTCCTTCAAGAATTTTGCGTACCTGGGAACTTGTTTAATTGCATCGATTAGAGGCAAGTTTATCTCTACCTTCTTGAAAACTTCCAAAATGTCTTTGTCATCCTCCTCTTTCTTGTTTCGTGCCAACCTGGAAGGAAATGGAGGTGTAATCAATGATTGAGAATTTGAAACTTTAGGTTCTCCACTTACCTTGGAGGAGTTGATATCTGTGGAAGTCTGTAGCTCCTCATGGCCTTGGGTTTTCTCAGCTTCTTCATTTTTCTTTTTAGGCTCCGGTTCAACTAACATCTTTCCACTCCTTAGAATAACAAGCAGACACGTTCTCCGGGATTCAACTCCGTTTGAGATGGAAGTTTGCCTTGGTTATTTTGTAACCGATTCACTTGAGTGGCCGGTGAGTGTCTGTGTTCCCATACTTCCCAACGCGCTTGCGTCTCTTGCTGGAATGCTTGCTGACTTTGTACCAAGTTCTTGACAATCTCACTGCTCTGGGCGAGGCTCTTCATGATATCACTCATATTCGGTTCTGCACGGGCGGGATGGGCATACTGACTAGTTTGCACAGGTTTCTGCGCATAAATTCCTGGCTCTTGCTGATTCCATCTGAAATTTGGGTGGTTTCTCCAGCCTGGATTATATGTGTTTGAGAAAGGATCATTTTTCCTATACCTTTGTGCATTCATATGTTGCTCATCTCCGGATCCCATACATGCTTGCTCAGTGTGATTTTCCTGCAAAGTAGGACAACGTCGATATAATGAGTATTTTCAAGACAAATCTCACATTTCATCTTCTGAGTTTGAGCTACGGCAAAGCCTCTAACTAAGGAAGTTAGTGCATCAATTTTCTCGTTCACTCCTGAGTTTTCGGCCATGTGAACTGGTCTGTAACGATCATCATCCTCATCTTCATATTGTTGTCCATTGGAAACCATGTCAGCAATGAGTTGTGTGGCTTCCTCCAATGTTTTGTTAGTTAAACTTCCCCCGCAAGCAGCATCAACAATCTTCCTATCAAGAGCAGACATACCACGGTAAAAGTAGTTAGTAAGCAATTGATATTCAGAAAATCCATGATCAGGGCATTTACGACACAATTGCTGAAACCGCTCCCAATAGTCAGACAAGCTCTGCTTTTCTTACGCTTAATGCTCACGATAGCCATTCTCAAATTTGCGACTCTTGATTAGAAAGAATTTCCTCAAAATTGCTCTTCCAAATCATCCCAAGTTCGAATGGAACTAGGAGGAAGATCAAAAGCCAATCTCGAGCTTTGCCCTGCAATGTGTGAGAAAAAGTTAGCAATTTCAAATTATCTTCAGAAAAACCATTAGGACGTAAAGTCGCGCAAACTAAATCAAACTCAGCAAGGTGCTTGTGTGCACTCTCTCCCGGTAAATCCCCAAACTTAGGTAGCACTTGAATGAAACCAGGTCGTATTTCAGCATTTCCATTGATAGTGGGCAGAACGATGCACAACGGGCGATTGCTCCGATGGCGGCCTAATTCCTTTATCAGTTGAGCTCTTGGCGGATTAGTATTCACAATGTGCCTCTCGTCACCCATTGGAACTTCAACTATATGTTCAACTTCAGAGTCTAGTGAATTTGATCTAACACCGCTTTAACTCCTTGGTTCGTTTTTCAATCTCCGTCGTCTTCTCGATCTACGGATTAAAAATTAATTCACTGTCACGAGAAGAGCGAGGCATAAACTAAAAGAAAATAACATAAATAAAATTGGCAAACCGAAAATTAGAAAGAATCACTGCTTAAACCGATCCCCGCAGCGGCGCCAAAATTTGGTGCGTCGCTTTCAAAAAATAATCGACTGACAGACAGTCGGTATGCCCAAACCGTACAGACAGCAGTAGGCAAAATATTCGACTGACAGACAGTCGGTATGCCCAAACTGCGCAGACAGCAGTAAGCAAAATCGTCTCCCAAGGGATCGTGAGAATTCTCCTAGACTTTCGACCTGCAACGTAACCACGAATAAATTGGGATTACTAGGAACTAGGCATAATTAAATAAACAATAAATAGAATGAGGAATTGAATTATGATTAAAGAGAATATATATTGAGAAAGGTAACAAATGCGTGAAGATATTAAATGCCAATTAATTCCACCTAGCTTGATATTTTGTTCATCGATGCAAAGATAACTTTATCTCATGCAAATAAACCAGTTATGATCACCAAGACGCTCGACGTGATCTTATCTCTCCTTAGCTCTCGATAATTAGGAAGACGCTTCACTAACTATTTCTCTAATCGTCGACAACCGTAAGAGGCGCCTATAGGTTTAATGAGCCAACAAACATTAAGAACTAGAGACCCGATTCAAAACCGATAAACTCGGCGCAGGATTACCGAATTAAGATTGTTATTCCCTTGACACAAGGTCAATTTACCACTAATCAAACCTAAACCACGATTACGTATGGCCGATTTAATTGGCTATTAATTAATTCAACTCACTAAATATTCGCGACTACCCAGCGGATTGAAACAATTAAATCACAGAGAAAATAGAGAACAACAAATACTTGCATACGAATTAAAGGATAAATAACAAATTAGATCTCACATAGGAATCATGCTAGGGCTTCCTTAATCGTTGCCAGAATAAATAGATTAGCTAGAACTCATAATAGAATAGAAGCAAAAGAATAAATAAAGAATAAAGGAAAAGCTGCTGGAATGATAAAGAACGAAAAGAGAAAAAATGGTTGATTGCCAAAACCAATCCTCAATTCACGTAAGCTCCTCTGTATCAAATTGGGCGTGAGAAATTGTGTTAATAGCTGGGAGGCGTGAATTGTGATAGAGAGCTGGAGGCGTGGGTTTTTAATTGCCATCCAAACAACTAAACTAATAAAATATAACCTAACCTAGAAAACTAGACGGGCCGTGCAAGGCCAAAAAGCTAATAATAAAAAGGCTTCAAAATAATAATAAGCCTCATAAAAATAAGCTTCCAAATAAATCTTCATTCAATTCCTTGGCTTTAAATTCCTTCCAAAATCAAGCTTTTTCTTCCAAAATAATATCAACACCTACAAAATCCACAAAATATGCAATTAGCTTTATAAAATAGGATTAAGTAGATATTAAGCATTTAAACTCCTCAAAAATCAACCAAAATAGGCGTATAAAATACGCCTAATCAATACTTTAACACAAAATATGACTATGCTTGTTATCTTTTTTATTCCAATAGATATTTATTTATCTTTACAACATCACAATACATATTTTAATAGATTAATTCTTATAGCTAATTAACTTTATTGAACACCATCAACCACGACTTACATTCCAAACTAGCACAACTATAGTAACACCACGCATACATCCGCAACAAGAGGCATAAATATTCAAACATGAAGCGAGTAAATTACCGCTTAAGCTTGAGCCGAAACCGTTAGGCACTTGCTTGCCGCACACATTAAGGAGCAAGGCGAGAGAGGAACATTAAGTTTAATGCCCAAACGTTAGCCCTAATCGCAATGCAAAAGGCGGCGGCATCGAGGTCGGCCAGCCCCTTCGATGAGGCTGCAGCATGGGGTTATGGGAGGTTCTCCGATTGTCACGTTGAGAAGGCGCCGAGCAAGTTGGCGCAGACGCCGAGTTTTAGGGCATCTATAGGGCATGATTTGTTGCTCGGTTCGGCATTGGTTTTGGGCTCGTCGAGTCGAGCGCTTGTCGAGAGAAGAGGATGAGGTTGAGCGGGAGGAATAGAGCAAGTGAGAAGTGTTTCTCTTAGTGGCCATGGCTAGCTTTTTGTAGCAAAGTGGTGAATTAAGGGTTTGTTTTGCTTTATTTTGATGAAAGCGGTTGAGTTTTATAGAGGTAAATGGTGGCTTTTGATAACTTGAAGTTGACGTAATGTTAGAGAATTGTTTGTACTTGTATTCGGGTTAGGACGATATTCAAGTATACCAAAAATTTTGTGTCACCATATTCCATTATTATATTTATTATTTTAATAATATTTTCATAAAATAAAATTTATTATAATATTATGAATTATACTTAATTGAAGTTCAAAAAATTATTTACCCCAATTTTAGATTTATCAACAATAATAATGAATTATTAGCTTATACAAATTAGATGATTAAAAAAAATAATTACATATCTTATTTGGGTGGAATAAACCCTAGTTAATAGTTAAAAAGTTAGACTACAATATACAAATATATATATATGTATGTATGAAAGAAAATTGAAAAAAATGAAAATGGGACAACAAATTTGATGCATTGGATCTCAAGTGATCTTGGCCCCATGTATGAAGTTTCTGGGTGCATGTTAATCTGAGGATGGAGTGGAAACAAATCTACCTAATGAATTAGGGTTTATTAATTTATAATTAGCATTTATTAATTCACAATTAGGATTTATTAATTCAAAATTAGGGCTTATTATTCAAATTAGGATTTATTAATTCAAAATTAGGGTTTATTATTCAAAATTAGGGTTTATTAATTAAAAATTAAAATTTATTAATTCACGATTAGAGTTTATTAATTCATAATTAGGGTTTATTAATTCTAATTAAATTTTATTAATTAAAATTATTAATTCATGATTAGAATTTATTAATTCAAAATTATTATTTATTAATTTATAATTAAGATTTATTAAATTAATTAATTTTAATTAGAATTAATTTAATAATAATTAAATAAATAAATAAAAATTATCTCCTCAAGCTTGCACGTCAAAACATAATGCTCCATCTGTTCACCAAAATCGTTTCTTGATTTTAGTGGTACGGATTTTAATAAATTGTAATGAGTGTTAAGTAAGTGTGTGTAAGAAGATGGGTCATAATGATAATAAATGAATATATTAATGGCTAATGGGTGTAAAGCGGTGGGCAATGAGTGTTTTTATAAATAAGTGGATAAGTTTAGGGTAAAATATGAAGTTGATGTTTCCATAAAAGGAAATTGAATATTTTTTGGATTGACCAAAATGTAATTAAATGAATATATTTAATTGATGAAGGAGTATTTGATTTCTCGGATAAAGGGCTCGAAGACGGAACTTAGAAGTTTTGGATCACTCAAATTTTGAAGAGTTTTATTTTCCAAAAATTAAAAAGTCTCATAACGTTTAAAATTCAAACCAAAAATTATATAGGGCCAAAGGTTTTGACAAAGGAAGCTGCATAATTGTACTTTTTGCCAACTTTTTCTGTATTTATTTGATTGAGATGTTAGCTCGACATTCAACTAGTTGCTATAAATTCTTTTGTAGTTCCTATACTAGGGATGGAAATGGATCGGATTTAGTTAGATTTAGATTTAGATTCAAATTTTTTTGTTTAGGTTCGAATCCGATCTAGATTTATTGGGTCTAAGTATAGACCCGGATCCATATATTTTTTCTTCTAAAATAAATCATAAATCAACTATAATTCACAGTAACACCATAATTTTCTCTCTCTAACTCATAATTCTTTCTCTAACTTATATAAGCTCAATTATCAAAACACTTTGATAGCTTATGAGCTCTTCGAACATTGTATCTTATAAGCTCTTGAAACATCTTACAAGTTCTTGGAGTTTATAAGTTCTTTAAAATAAGTTTAGTCAAACTCCCTAGCTCTAAATATAGTGAGATGGTGCAGGATTGTAATTTTCATAAAAATGTATATAAAACAAAATAATGCCAGATTCATAATGTTGAGCCAAATCAACACCATAATCAAACTTAAAACAGGATTTCTTCATCCCTTAGGTGAATCACATCCATCATGATTCATGATTAACAATTGCATTGCCCTCTAATATATGTTAAATCTGATCGCACTGAATGTTTTATTGCTGCAAACTCATTGCATAAAATATATTATTGTGTATATATAGCACGAATTAAGAAGACAGTGCAAATATGGTATGATGGTATACAAGGTTGTTATTCGTTTTCTATGAGCGGTTTTCTTGAAGTGAGGCATTAACTTTCAACAGAGAACGTCAAATACAAAGTCCAGATTTTAGAGGAATTCAACGTCAGTAGCCACTCCTGTTATTCTTTTGGGATGGTCTCCTGTGCGCAGCAAGACAGTGAGACCACCCTTAATTAATTAACTTTAATTAATTAATTAATTAGTTAATTTTAATCCTAATTAATTAATTCTAATTAATTCTAATTAATTAATTTTAATTTCACTAGTTTAATAAAATTTAATTGTAAATTAATAAATAATAATTTTGAATTAATATATCTTAATTTTGAATTAGTAAACTTTAATTGTGAAATAATAAACCTAATTTTGAATTAATAAACCCTATTTGGAATTAATAAACCCTAACTTTGAATTAATAAACCCTAATTGGAAATAATAAACCCTAATTTTGAATAATAAACCCTAACTTTGAATTAATAAACCCTAACTTTGAATTAATAAACCCTAATTGAAAATAATAAACCTAATTTTGAATAATAAACCCTAATTATGAATTAATAAACCCTAACTTTGAATTAATAAACCCTACTTGTGAATTAAAAACATTAATTATGAATTAATAAACCTCAATTATGAATTAATAAACCATGATTATGAATTAATAAAATCTAATTTTGAATTAAAATTATAATTAAAAATTAATAAATTTAATTATACATTAACAAAATCTAATTATCCTTACTCACCATAATTAATATATAATTATTTTAACAAAAAACAAGGGTGAGCTCACGGTGAGGCGGAGCTCACCCAAGTTTTTGTCTATTCTTTTAGATTCTTAAAGTAAATCATTGTCTGGTTATAATTATGAATAAAATGGTTTAGGTGAACCTTGTTATATTGCTAAAATACATGAACTGTCTTATTCCAACTTTGAATCAAAATCTCTAATCGTTTATAGTGATCACTACATTAGGTATGTATACTTGGCTTTATCTCCTTAAGAGTATAGAAGTCTTACCAACTTCCTACTAGAACAAAGCATCATACCCATAAGAGAATCTCTTACTCTCAACATCTTTTATTTACAATTTTCTATATTAATATGGGATCCTTACTCCACTCACAGTACATTCAACAATTTTTATTAAATTTATATCGAAAATTCTTATGAAGAAAATTAGGGGATAGAGGGAGTATGAACAAAGAAAAAAACAGTCACAAAACCTGAAAGAAGAAAAAACGAGTTCCTCAAAATTGTAACAACAAATAATAAATGAAAAAGAAATAGAAAAAAAGAAAATAAAGAAAACCAAAGCAAAAAAAGGAGCTTGGACCTACCTCTAGACAAAAAAAATAAAATAAACAAAGACACGAGTTCTTAAATAAGAACCAAGTTTCTTATCTATTGGATTCTTATTTCGCCACGATGTCTGAAAATAAGAACTTAGATTCTTATAATGCCATATAAGAATAAGAACATATTATAATGGATGCTATTATGACCGGCTTTAAAAAAAGTTTTAAGGATGGATCGATTCTATGCCGGGCCTCTAGTAGTCATGGGTCAAGATTTCAAAGAAAGCCTAATATATATGACCCGTTGGATTGATTAGTATATTGACAACTCTAATTTGGAGACTATATATATGAGCCCATTGGAATCATGGGTGTTGGATTCTGGAGGCGGTTGTTCCATTAGTGCGATGATGTTGAGATAATGAAGCAATATATATATATATATATATATATAGAGTTTGGTTCAAATAAGAACCATTCTTATCCTAAAACTAAGAAACAAATGAATTAGTTATGAAAGTTGATGAATCCGTTGAGAAAGTTAATGAATTCAGAAATTCAGAATTTTTCACCCGGGTTCGAATCCCATGAGGCGAAAATTCTATTTTTGGATTGATAATTTTCCCAACGGATTCATCAACTTTCACGGTGAATTCATTAGTTTTGGTTCTCACGTTCTCACAATAAAAATGGTTCTCACGTTAACCTCCTATATATATATATATATATATATATATATATATATATATATATATATATATATATATATATATGGTGAATTTGGATAAGTCTATCTTACGATGATGAACCCTTGAAGATCGTGGGAAATGGAGATGTCAGGACCACCACCACCACACCACACTTGAATCCAAGTATAACAAAATAACTTTTGTACTAAATAGAATACCAAGAGAGTTGATGCACCAAGTGACAACAACACTCTTGTATAGTTTGAAAGGACCGGAAGACTTGGGTGGCGAGGCTTATAAAACTCAGTCGGTGATGGCTCATTCTTCACATCTCCATCTTCAACGCCTTTGCATTCATGGAGACTAAAGATCACAATTGCTTAAAATTTATCATTAACATCGTCAACAAATTTAAGAGCGGTATCATTATATACACATACATATACATGGGAGGGTTAACGTGAGAACCATTTTATAGTGAGAACACGAGAACAAAAATGATGAATTCGTTGTGAAAATTGATGAATCTGCTAAAAATTATTGAATCTAAAAGATGAAATTTTCGCTTCTCATGAGATTCGAATCTCGTGTGAAAATTCCAAATGTTTAGATTGATAATTTTCCAGCTCGTGTATTAACTTCCATAGCGAATTCATATTGTTCATCATGAATTTTTATGATTTTAGTTCTCATGTTAAAATGATTCTTATTTCAACATACTTTACATATACCTATACATATACATAGAGGATGATTGTCTAAAACTTATGCCTCCGTAGAATCTATTAATCATATTATTTTATGTTTACGTTAATGCTTTTAGGTGTTTCTTTTCGTAATGCCTTTTATATATACATCAATGATTCTTTCTATGATGATGTGAGAAAAGCCTTTATTTGATCATTGAGTTGGGAAATCGACAACATTGCAAAATCGCCTTCGTTCCTAAATCTATTTTGAGAATCTTCATCTGAGTTTTAATAAAGTAATTGAATATATTATGAGTAGAGTAAGAGTCTCATAATAGTGTAATATTAAATTAGTTAGAGGTGGATCATAGGTGGTAAAAGATAGTAAATAAATGGGTTGTTGAAAATAAAAAAGAGAAATATTGATGGACTATGAGTGGTAAAATGTATAAATAAAATATATTATTAAGGGTAAAATTGGGAAGATAATTACCATAAATAGATAGGAAAGAAGTTGTGGGACGTCCCAAAAATAAAAACTAAGATGAAAATTAGGGGACGGAGCGAGTAATTAGTTAATAAACTTCTGCATTATCTTCATTATTTATAGTTTAGTATTATGTTAACTAGCTTTTGTATGTAACTTGTGGCTACTTAGAGGGTGTTTGGCTGAGCTTATAAGCTCCCAAAAGCGACTTATAAGCTATTTTCAAGCAAAAGCGACATAATCTGTTTTGGGACTTATAAGCTCACCAAACACCCTCTTAATTATACGTCGCAACTTTCCATACTTATCCAGTCGACCTATTTGTGCGATTATGGACAGTTGATAGACTTCAACGCTTGGGAATTTCTCGTTTCTTTGAATTGGAGATCAAGGATTACTTAACATATGTATATAGGTAAGATACCAACTAGAGATGCATGACAAATTGCAGTCACAATTGAGTTTATTAAAAATTTAAAACTTCCAAAAAAAAGGCAACAAAAATATTTGACTAAACTTTTATTGTCTAGTAATGTTTCCTCATTGATGTCAAGAAAACAATAATCCATTTGTTTACGGATCTCGTTCGATCTCCTCTGATTTTGGAATGAAGATGGAATTTATAGTGCACGAGATATGAATTGTAGTGAAGTTGATGACACATCTATGGGCATTCGGGCTTCTACGGTTGCAAGGATATGATGTTAACCCAAGTATAAATTACAAATTACAAACTCCATCGTCCTCTTTAATAATTTCTTGATGGGATATGGCCCAACCGCTTAGGCCCATGGCGAGCCCAAACGAGTTGGGCACGACATTATGGACAACCGACCAAAGGCCCGGCCTCAAACCCTAATCAAGACTTTGTCAAAGGCGCCACCCCGCATGGGGCGGGGATCCCTACATGCGGCGAAGAGTCCCTACATGGAAGGATCGATCCGCCAATCGTGGATTGGGCACGTCTTTAGTGGTCCTCGAGATATGTATAAATAGGGGTTAGATCGGCGGTGAAAGGGTTAGCAACTATTAGAATACTAGAGAGCTTTTCAATACATTTCATTGTAATCCTACATAGTGAAAGTATTGAGGAATCACTCATCCGTAGACGTAGATCTTACTCTCGATCGAACCACGTAAAAGCCTTGGTGTTCTTTACTGCTTTACACAAATCTCGTATATTAACATACACTAGATTTATCATTGGCGCCGTCTGTGGGAAACTTTTGAACAAAAAGCTTCGTTTTCTACAATTTAATGGCAAGAACACGTGCAAACGCTAGCACCGCCGGCGATGCAAGAACAACCATGTTGAAGGCGACCAAGTGGTCACTCAGCCTTGGAAGGAAAGGGGTTGCGACGTCACAAGCGGTCACACGGCTGAGGGCTACATGGAGAACATTCCCATACACCCTTAGGATCGCCTCCCCAATGAAGAGGAAGGTGCCGACCTCAACACCGGTGAACCGGCGGTTCACCGATCTCAAGAGATCCTAGGCCGAGCTGTGTCTGAATTCCTCAACGCCAATCTCGGCCAATTCCAGAGTTTCCTCCACCAGGGGACAAACGGAGCGGGCACCTCTCGAATGCCCGAACTGGTGATTACGGGCGCCCGAGGTCATTCACGCCACCGAAGAGGACAACGCTCACCTCGGTACAATAGCCGAGAACGCGTACATCGACCCGCTGCCAGAAGTCAATCACCTCGCCGAGATGGACGCAACCATTCACCACCACATCGCCCGCGAAGTCACTCGCCACCTCGGAATGCCGCCCAGAGAGCCGAAAAAGATAGAAGAGAGGAGAGACGGAGCCGAACTCCCCCTCAAAGAGACGACAGATGCCTTCATCGATCTCCCACCCCTCCAGAGAGAGAAGGCAATGATCTCCCGGGATTCGATCGGTACGGGAGAATCATCTCTCCTTTCTCCAGAGAAATTCTGGACACACCTTGCCCCGGCGATACGGGCACCAAACATCGGCGCCACGATGGTCTTGGGGACCCTCCGACTTCCTTTTCGCCTACACCACCAACATGGCGAATCGAGGAATGGAAGATTTTCACATGTGTAAAATCTTCCCAGGTCTTGATCTCCAATGCGGCGTTGGTTCACCTCACTCCGCCGAGCGGTATACACTGCTTCCAGGACCTCATGGATCGGTTTAAGTGGCGCTACCAGAAGATGCCACCTCAGCAGCCCTCGTCCGACCTGCTCACTATCCGCCAAGGGCGGGACGAGACGATGTCGAACTTCGTCTCGAGGTTCATCAAGGAGTCTCTCAAAATTGATGAGAGTAACGATCTCTACATCATCAATGCGTTTAAGAACGGGATTCGACCCGGCGCACTGAATAAAGAGATCACTCGGGAAAAGCCGAAGACGGCTAGTCGCCTCTGGACCCTGGTTGACAACCCGTCGAAGGAGGCGAGTCGGATCGGAAGAAGAAAGATGCGGGATGAGCAGAGGTGAAAGAAAGAAACCGGATGGCCGAGGTTGGGCCGATCGCAAGTGCCTTGAGAGAATCAAGAAGGGCCGATGGAATCCGTGCTCGGACCTCGGCCAAACCACAGCGACAACGCGCCTCATCCGCTCAAATCGAGGCGGAGATATTCGAGCTCACGTCGAGCTCTTCCGAAGCCCCTCCTATGAAAGGAGGATCTAAGAAGAGGTCAGCAGTATTGTGACTATCACCAAGGGTATGGTCACAATATCAAGATTGAGAAACTTGGGCTCATGATTGACGAGCTCGTCAAAGGAGGAGCCCTCGAAATACCTCGGCGGTGGGCCGGGGAAACAAGCGAGAGGAAAGAATGGAGGTGGAAACAGCTGCGGGCCGATCTCGACGACGACCCGGCTGAAGGCGACGAGGATAAAGGTCCCAATGCTATGGGCGGTCTATGCCATTACGGACCTATAGGAGCGATGAGGTCGTCGTTAAAGAATGAAGCTCGAGGCCGGCCTCGAGGAGCCGAAAACAAGCGACTCCGGGATGGTGAGAACATCGTGTTCTCAAAAGATGACCCGGTGCCCAAAATCATGCCCCACCAAGATGCCATCACGATACAAGCCGTGGTGGGTGATAACTCTTGTAAAAGAGTTATTATAGAACCTTTAATGATAAAAGCTTGGTTGTTGTATATTACGCTTTCTTTGTTTGTCCTTGTCTTGCATGTGTTTGTCTTGTTTTCGTGTGGGTGCGTGTAGGATTGAGTCGGTTGGGGATAAGAGGTATTTTGTGCGCTTTATGCTTTATTTTATCAATTTGCGGTATGTAGCGGGAAGAGGGAAATAACAAAGTGAGGCAAGGTTGAGTTCCTTGGAGTCTGTGAGCTCAGTAAGCAAAGCGCGAGCGAGCTCGTAAGCAAAAGTCTGTGACTCGTGGCAATGCATAGCTCGGAAGCTAAGTGGTCGAACTCCTCGGCAAGGTTGAAAGTGGAAGCGAGCTCGTGGTGAAGTCGAGCTCATGGCGGAAGTTCGGCTCGCAAGTATGAATGAGCTCGAATTCATAAAGCAAGGTCGGACTCGTTAGCAATGTCGAGCCGTAAGCAAAGCCGAGCTCGGGGTGGCGAAATCACGAGCCGTGCTTACGGAAGCTAGCAGTAGCATGGAAAGTGCGGATTAACAACGAAGAAGAAATCAGCGGGACCACGGCCACGTGGTAGGCGGCTACACGGTGAAAAGAGACAGCGTTACGCCTGCCGCCGAGCTAAGCGAAAAGAGAAAGGATCAGGAGCAGAAGGCTGGCGGTGCACGATCGCACCTCCGAAAAAGCGCTGAGGTTGTTATTAAAAGGGAGTTGGCAACAATCGAGAGAGGAATCGACAATTGGGAGTTGGAGGATAGAGAGAAAAAAAACATCGGAGAAAAGGAAGAAGGTGCGAATTCTTGGAGAGGAAGTCGTCGGAAGAGGCAGCGATCCTAGAGCTAACACACGATTCCGACAACTAAGTTCTTTATCATTTCTTTAAACCTTGTTAATTTGTTATGGCTGTTACTTGTTTCAATATTGTTGAACAGCTCGCTATGAGCTAAATCGTTATGACTTGATTTCTTGAGAAACCCATGCTCGTGTGTGAGCTCGATTCTATGCTTGTCTTGCTAAATCACTATTGCTTTGTTGGGATTGTTTTATCTTACTTGTGATTGATCACCATTAGTCAGATCTTAGTTTTATAATTACTGGAAAGTTATTATAGAATGGAAAACAATAGAGCGACGTAAGAACATGATTTTAATGTTATGTGTGTGAATAGCATAGGAATATGCATTTACCTTGCGTGGCAAATATGAATGAATTAGTAATGATATTCTAAGAGTAGTTCGATATAGGAATATATGGACTGGATCTATAGAATATAATCTTAGATTTGGAAAAATACTAAGAATCAAAGGAGTTCATGTCATAGTGATGATGCAAAGATAATGTTGTAGCACTATTAGAAGAGAGCATGGGTGGAATCGGGAGATCAAGTCTGTTTCTCTACCTTGATAACAGTAATCTCCTCGTTGTCTGTGTCATTGTTCACTTCGCTGTGTCGAAGTCGCTCTAATTTCAGTTCGCTGGTGTTTTATTCTAATTCGTACCAGTTCGCACATCTCCCCTTATTTTGCAAAATTACAATCTACGTGATTTAAAAGTGCATTCCCTGTGGATTCGATCTCGGAATACTTCCGTGTATTACTTGTTGACTACGTGCACTTGCGTATACATTATATCATTGAACCGATTAGGATCAACAAGTTTTTGGCGCCGTTGCCGGGGAGTGCCAATTATAAATTACGTGGATATTGCAATTTTGTGTTTCTTTGTGATACGTGACTCACTCTGGTTATTGCCTTTTGTGTGAACAGGGGTTCTGGGATTGTGGTTTATGCGCAAGGCAAAAGCGCAAGTGACCCACCAGTTAGATCCAGAGGTTGAACGCACCTTTCGTAGAGGAAGGCGCCAACAACGAGTTCGCAGAGCGCAAGCCAAGATGGCGCACCGGGAGGAGAGGCACATCATGGCGGAAATGCCATTGTTATTCTTGACGACCGAGAGGGGCATCCATGATTATACCAACCCAGTTTAATGAGTTAAACCCGGAATTACAAGACCGAGGTGTGGCGAACAAGTTCGAATGAAGCGGTCATGTTTGGATGCTCCAAACGGTTGGGGCAATTTAGTGGTCAAGCCACGGAGGATCCACATCTCCACCCGGTCGTTCACGGAGGTCACGACTCATTTAAGTTACCGGTGTTCCACCGAGCTACCGAGACTTGATTATTCCTTTTTCGCTACGAGATCGTGCAAAAGCATGGTGAACGGTCTTCCATCAAATTCTATCACCTCGTGGAGCGAGCTCGTGAAATTTTTTGATGAAGTACTTCCGCCCACCAAGAACGCAAGATTCGGAATGACATCATGTCATTTCGTGAGAATGACGAAGAGTCGGTGTGCGAAGCTTGGGAGCGATATAAGGAAATGCTACGGAAATGCCCTCATCACGGCATTCCCGCTGCGTTCATTGGAGACCTTCTACAATAGTCTAAATGCATCAACACGTTTGGTGCTTGATGCCTCTGCAAACGGGGCTATTCTCTCTAAATCCTATAATGAAGCATACGAGATTTTGGAAAGAATTGCAGATAACAATTGCCAATGGTCAAATTCTCGTGCACCAATAGGAAAGAAATCGGTCGCTGGTGTTTTGGAGGTTGATGCCCTGACGGCATTAACAGCCCAGGTAGCATCCATGAGTAACATGCTAAAAGGATTGCAAGTACCTAATCCAGTTGTGCAGCCGACGAGTGCTCCAATGGTCGCACCCATGATGCAAGTAAGCGAGGTGTCATGTGTATCTTGTGGGGAAGGACACACATTTGAGAGTTGTCCATCAAACCCGACTTGATTATGTTACATAGGAAACCCGAGCGGCCATAGGAATAATCCTTACTCACAATCATATAATCCGGGTGGAGACAACACCTAATTTTTCTTGGGAGGACAAGGATGCGGAACAGTGGTGGTGGAAATTTTGAGAAAACCACATATCCACAAAATTTCCAACCAAAGCGACAACAAGCCGCCCACTGACCCAAGACTATTGAAACCTTGATGAAGGAGTACATGGCAAGCGGATGCACGATAATCGAGGCAATCCACTTATTGCGAATTTGGAAGTCCGGATCGGACAATTTGCCAATGAGATTAAAACCGACCTCTTGGAAATCGCCAGTGACACGGAGAATCCACGAAAGATAAAGAACACGGTCGAGGTGGTCGCTTTACGAAGTGGAAGCGGATCGGGAACGAGGCTGCCGAACCGAGAAGAGAAGGTGAGTCCTCAAAAAGTGACAACTAGGTCTCTACCACGAAACTCCAAGCGACCTCGCGATGCCGAGGTGCTGCAAAGCAAATCCTTTACCGAACCTTACGGACGAAGTGGTGTATCGTCCACCACCTCCTTTTCGAAAGGTTGAAGAAGAAGCGGCAGGATACCGGTTTGAAGATTCCTCGATGTTACGAAGAAATTACATATCAACATCCCTTTGGTAGGCGTTGGAACAAATGCCGAACTACGTGAAGTTCTTGAAGGACATCGACCAAGAAGAGCGGTTGGGCGAGTTCAAAGCGTGGCGATGAAAGTAGTAGTACGATGCTAAAGAGCAAGCTCCTCCGAAGTTGAAAGATCCAGGAGCTTTACAATTCCATGCTCGATTGGAGGGCGCGACGTCGGTCGTCGTTATGTGATCTCGGAGCAAGCATAAATTTGATGCCGCTCTCGATATTTAAAAGCTCGGGATAGGAGAAGCGAGGCCCTAGCGGTGACCTTGCAATTGGCGGACCGATCTATGGCTCATCCCAGGAAAAATCGAGGATGTATTAGTAAAGTGGACACATTCATTTTTCTGCGGACTTCATTATCTTGGATTATGAAGCGGATCACGAGTGCCAATCATTTTGGGGCGTCCTTTTACGGCAGCTGGAAGAACTCTAATTGATGTTCGGAAGGGTGAGCTCACCATGAGGTGAATGATCGAAGGTTACCTTTATGTTTTCAATGCTATGAAGTACCCGGATGAAGTGGAGGAATGCTCGGTAATCCGAGTCTGGAGCAGTCGTCGCGGACCTGTCTGAGGATCGCACCTCATGATTCGAGTTAATGATGAAGCATATGCCTAACTCGTAGAGTTGGAGAAAAGCGAGAGTTGTGTCGACATCTCTCAGAAGGAAAATGTCGATTTCACTTGCCCGGCCGAACTCCGAGTCATTGGGGCTCGTGATCGGGTAATTCGGGCACCCAAACAATCAATAGACAAACCTCCAATGTTAATCCTAAAGACTTTGCGAACCATCTCAAATATGCATATCTCGGGCGAGGAGGAAGCCTCTCGATAATTATCTCTGCTATTCTCAAGCCCGACCGGAAGAAGCTTTGCTACGGTATTGCGAAAATATAAGCGAGCTATTGGATGGTCAATTCTTTGATATACTGAGGATCAGCCCGTCCACATGCATGCATAAAATATTCTTTGGAAGATTGCCACACACTTCCATAGAGCATCGTGACGTCTCAATCCGGCGATGAAAGAGTCTTGAAGAAAGAAGTTATCAAATGGTGGATGTCGAATCATATATCAATTTCGGATAGCTCTTGGGTGAGCCCAGTTCAATGTGTCCCTAAAAGGGCGAGTCACGGTGGTTTCAAGCGATCGGCGAATTGATCCCAATGCGGGTGATAGCGGGATGGCGTGTACGTGTTGACTACTAAAGCTAAACACGGCAACGGGAAGGATCATTTCCTCTACCATTCATGGATCGGATCTTTGGATAAACTAGCGGTAAGGAGTTCTTACCTTCGCCGATGGTTATACGGTTATCACCAAATTGCCATTGCACCCAATGCTCAACACAAAACCACCTTCACTTGTCCTTATGGCACTTTCACATTTAGAAGAATGCCATTTGGGCTCAGTAACGCCCCGCAACATTCCGGGGTTGCATGATGGCCATATTCTCGGATATGGTGGAGCGTCGTAGAAATCTTCATGGATGACTTCTCCGTCTTGGAGACACCTATGGGATATGCCTAAGTAATTTGGGGAAAGTCACGGGCGTTGAAGCAACCCACAGTATTAAAGCGGGAAAATGCCACTTCATGGTGCGAGGGCATCGTTTAGTCACCACATATCGAAGAAGGGATCAAGTGGACAAAGCAAAGATCAAGTGATAGACAAACTTCCACCTCCCTCTTGTAAAGGTGTGCGAAGCTTCTTGGGACATGCGAGGCTTCTACGGAAGGTTTATAAATGATTTCTCAAAGATCGCTAAGCCCCTATGTGCCTTCTTTGGAGCAAAATCGCCGGTTGACTTCACTCACGAGTGTTCTAAGGCATTCGAAGTCTTGAAGCGAGCTCTTGTAACAGCCCAGTAATTGTTGGGCGAATTGGACATCGCATTTTGAGGTGATGTGTGATGCAAGTGATTTTCTTTGTAGGGGCCGTCTTGGGCGGTCTTGGGAGAAGATATTCCACTCGATCTACTATGCAAGTAAGACCACGGTGGAAGCCGGATAAATTATACCACTGACGAAAAGGAGCTGCTTGCGTGGTATTTGCACTGTGAAAGTTTGAGCCTACCTCGTAGGAGCAAAAGTGATAATCTACACAGATCATGCAGCTATCAGGTATCTTGTCGCGAAGAAAGATGCGCGAAGCCACGATTAATTCGGTGGATCTTGCTCCTGCAAGAATTTGATCTGGAAATAAGAGATAGGAAGGAACGAGAAAATCAAGTAGCGGATCATTTGTCTCGATTACCGGCATCGAAGGAGATACAACTCGAGCCAGTTAAGGACACGTTCCGGATGAGCAACTAATGAGCATGCATCATAGTAGTGCGACATGGTATGCAGATTTTGTTAATTTTCTGGTATGTGGAATGCTACACCCGAGTTCTCGTCCCATCAAAAGAAAGATTCTTTGCGAAGTCGAACATTACTTACAGGACGAGCCCTTCTTATATAAGCGATGTCTTGATGGATTAATGAGGCGTTGTGTTCGCATAAGAAGTGGAATCAATGCGGAAGGGTTCCATGCCACTCCATATGGTGGTCATTTCTTGGGCAAAGAACGGCGACTAAGGTGCTTGATTAGGTTATTTTGGCCGACCTTGTTTAAGGATGCACATGCTTTTGTGCAAAGATGTGATCGATGTCGTGAGTTGGAAACATATCCTCTCGGAATGAGATGCTAATGAATTTCATTTGAAAATTGAACTCTTGATGTGTGGGGCCTCGACTTCATGGGTCCTTTTCCACCCTCGTTCGGAAACCTCTACATATTGGTGGCGGTTGATTACGTGTCCAAATGGGTGGAAGCCGTAGCAAGTACCACGAATGATGCAAAAGTGGTGATCAAGTTCTTGCAAAAGAACATTTTCACACGGTTTGGTACTCTCGTGCGATCATTAGTTACGAGGGCACACACTTTGTCAACAAGGCGATGAGATTACGTACTAGCGAAATACAATGTTCTCCATAAGATCGCCACAGCATACCATCCACAGACGAATGGTCAAGCGGAGCTCTCCAACAGAGAGATAAAGGGTATATTAGAAAAGGTGGTGAATCCGGGGTGTAAGGATTGGTCCACGCGACTAGATGATGCAGTATGGGCTTCTGAATCAAAACACCATTAGGGATGTCCTATCGCTTGGTATATGGAAAAGCCTGTCATCTCCCATTGGAGGTGGAGCACCGAGCCTATTGGGCAATTAAGAAACTAAACTTTGATCACCCATTCTTTGGAGAAGCTCATTGTTGCAGCTAAGTGAGATGGATGAGTTCCGTTGGTTCGCTATGAGAATGCTAAGTTGTACAAAGAGAGAACTAAAAGATGGCATGATAACAACATCTTGCGCGGGAGTTCTTCTGGGGTCGGCGGTGTTCTGATTCAACTCGAGGTTGAGGTTATTCCCAGGAAACTAAAATCAAGATGGTGGGGCCTTTTACAATTCTTCATGTAGCACCCGTGGTGCTATAACACTTCAAGAAGGAAAGTCGGGTCGTGAGTTCGGTCGATGGGCGTAGCGTCAAGCATTCTTGTGGGGTGAGGTCGTTCGCGAAGACCTCGACCACTTTGAAAGACGCGACCTCGGGTACCATGGGTCGCCATGGCGATCGGCGCTGGTGACTGATTGTACATATTGTTTATTCCTTTTATCTTGTTTGTTATGGGTTTTAAATAAATTGCTATAACTTGATTAAAAGGAACTAGGTTGTTTTGGTAAATTGATATGTTGGAGTGTGGATTGCGGTAGTGCAGGAGAAATTTTGAGCACCGTGCTAATATGTGCTCAAAAGAGGATTTCTGACGGGTAGATAAAGGGAAATTTTAGCGGGAATAGTGGTCGAAAAAGTGCGGAATTAATTTTCACTATTTGGGTTAAAAAGCCGTTCCATATTCTTCACTTATATCCCACAACTACCCAACTTTCCTTTGCTCTTCCTTTCTTTCTTTGCGTTGCTTTTACTACCCGTATGTCTTCCAAAATCCTCATAGCGATCTCACCTCTATCAATTTCTCTAGAAAATTTTCTTGCAACCATGGTCAATCTCGAGCAGTCGGGAAGTCCGTGAAGGTTCCAAATAATGATCCAATCACACCATTCATCATATCGGACGAAGAATTATCACCGTGACCTCCCTCGAATCGTCACCGGTTATTTCGCCATCCCCAAATCTTGGCGGACACTACACCGCCTCGTCAAAAGGAAGGTTAGCGGAGGATAAGGAAAAACTAAGGTTGCGAAGAGGCGAACACGAGGCGCTCGCCTAAGAAAGGGTAGATAAACCCTCAAAATCTAAGGCCGGTCAATCTATTCGAACATTCCTAAGTTCCGTGCGCCGAGGCGGTTTTGGACGATTTCGTGTCGAAATCGAGAGCATTGTGGATGGAGAAGGGTTTAGGCGAGAATAAGGAAACTCCTATGTTCGTCGTGGGTGACTTCTCTAAATGGATGGGCCGAGTTCACGACGATTCTGCTGCCACCGATTACGCCCCTGGTGAAAGAATTTTATGCTAATATCACTCATCTGGTGGACAAGGAGGGATTATCAGCCGTGGTCAGGAGTAAGCCGGTAATCCTATCTCCTGAAACAATCGATGAGGTGTATAATCTGGATAACGCCGTGGATGATGAGTATTCGGCAATGTTAAGAGAGCCCTCGGGTGATGATCTCGATGATGCAGTAAGGCTACTGACGGTAGAAGGAACAAAATGGGTTGTATCTCCGCAGGGACGTCGATCCATGAAGGCGTCGGCGTTAAAATTCGAAGCCCATGTGTGGCTCCATTTCATTAAGAGCCGCATCACGCCCAATACCCATGAATCTTGATGTCGAGGCGGATGCTGCTCTGTATGCATCTTCACGGGAGATCGGTTAATGTAGGCGTGCTAATTTGGCGTGAGGTGGAAGCGTGCGGAAGAAGAAGAATGGAAGGTTATTTTCCTTCACGATATCGGCTATGCATAAGGGCGGAAGTCCCTATGATGATAATGAAGACCGCCCAACGGAGAAAGCTTTCATAGACATCAAGGCCACGACTCGTCGTCGTGGTCGGGGCCACGACGACTTCTCACTTGCCCGCATAGCGCCACTCCCTTTGGACCATACGCTCCGGTGCGAGAACACCTTATCCAACAATGACGGACATGTTGAAATGTCTATTGGTGCAATTCAAAATCCTTATGTTGCGTTCAGCTGCTTGCGAAGACGACATCAAACGATTCTGGGTGTACTGCCGCAACAGGGACCGTGTAATAAGGGATTTCTTGGGATCATCGTCTTCTGGACAGATGCCCGCCTTTCCGGACTTCCCAAAACGGTTGTTCACTCCATGGCCAAATCCTGCAGACCTTGATGAGGATTTCAAAGCGTACCAAGAGAAGCAGGCGAGTTCGGCGCAAACCCAAGCCGCAAAAGAAGCTGGCCCTAGTGGAGCTCGGTCAAATGAGCCCGCGTCTGCTGCCGCCGGTGATGAGGAAGTCCTCCTGCGACAACTCCACTGCCCTGCCTCTCCTCTCGCCTCGGGTCATCCCGTCGTAGGCTAGGCGATCTCTCGACTCGATCCTTGGTTTTGTTTTAGTTTTCTTTGGGTTTTATCTTTTTGTTTGTTTGTTGTTTGTGTTGTGAGTCCTTGTTATGCATGTTGTGATGTTTATGATGACAGCTAAGAGTGATGCCTGGTTGGCAAAGGAATTACTTAATGATGATTATTTCTTATTTTGTTTTAAAAAGGAAATCGTTCTTGACTCGTTGTTTATCTAAGTTTGATCCTTATTTTTGTAAGGAGTACCTCGATGGTTTGGGTATTTGCATATTAGCTTTTATAAGAGTTAACCATTGCATAGGTAATCCTCGGTTGACCTACATTCTTGTATGAGTGCCTATCTTCCATTTTGGTTGGAAGTTCCTTAAACAATTTACATGAGTATGTTAATATGGATAGGGCGTAGGCCATTTTGAATCGTTGTGCCTTTCTTAGCCTACACTGTATATCATGATTTCCCTAGAGTCCTTTTGAGCTTCTGACCTTTTCTTTTGAACAACCATTTAAAATTCCCTGCACCCTCACATATATGTATCCATGATTCCTTGACCTCGGGCGGAATTACTTAGAGTTGACTTATCACCGTATCTTACAAAGTAGTCCATCTCCCAATTTTGTCATAATGTTCCATCATTGGGGACAATGTTGAGTTTTAAGTTTGGGGGTGGAGAGATAACCTCTTAAGGATAAGGGACAATAATAGCGTTTCTTGTGAAAAATAAAAGGGAATAAAAAAAAGTATGGGAAAGAGTCTTTGAGGTTATTGTATATGAAGTAGAAAAAGAATTAACCAAGAAAAAGGGAACAGTCTCCTATAGGAAAGAAGAAGGGTAGTTATAAAGCATGTTGAAAAGAGAATGAGTAAGGATGCCGGGTGTTTGCGAGCTACATTATCCCAAATAATCCTACCGTTACCCAAGCCCAACGCTATAAGCTTTATAAAGACCCTTGATTCATTATTGATATTACTCATGTTAAGCGAGATGGGGATGACTAAATTGAATTTGTGGAGACACTGTGCACTTGATAATCAAAATATGGTCATATTCGGGAGAAGCAGAAGCATGGGAAGATTCATGTAAAGGCTAATGTGCTTTGGACACTGTTAATAATTGTAGCGTGATATCCTTGCAATATGAGGTGATTAATTAGATTTACAAAGAGAAGGAATGAATGATTCTTGTGCTTTGAAATTTTTTGGTGAAAATTGTATTCTTAGTTGATTAAGCCATCACCTCATTTGTTGTTATGAGCATCTTTACGTATTACATTTGTTTTGTGTGTCTTGTAGCGAGCATCACTCGAGGCGAGTAATGAACTAAGTTTGGGGTGTGACAACTCTTGTAAAGAGTTATTATAGGCCTTTTAATGATAAAAGCCTCGGTTGTTGTATGTTACGCTTTCTTTGTTTGGTCTTGTCTTGCTTGTGTTTGTCTTGTTTTCGTGTGGGTGCGTGTAGGATTGAGTCGGTTGGGGATAAGAGGTATTTTGTGCGTTTATGCTTTATTTTATCAATTTGCGGTATGTAGCGGGAAGAGGAAATAACAGTGAGGCAAGGTTAAGTTCCTTGAGTCTGCGAGCTCGTAAGCAAAGCGCGAGCTCGTAAGCAAAGCACGCGAGCTCGTAAGCAAAGCACGCGAGCTCGTGGTAATTATGCGAGCTCGGAAGCTAAGTGTTCGAACTCCTCGGCAAGGTTGAAAGTGGGCGAGCTCGTGGCGAAGTCGAGCCCATGACGGAAGTTCGGCTCGCAAGTATGAATGAGCTCGCATTCATAAAGTAAGGTCGGACTCGTTAGCAATGTCGAGCCGTAAGCGAGCCGAGCTCGGGTAAAGCGAAATCACGAGAGCGTGCTTACGGAAGCTAGCAGTAGCATAGAAAGTGCGGGTTAACAACGAATAAGAAATCGCGGGACCACGGCCACGTGGTGGCGGCTCTGACGGTGAAAAGAGACAGCGTTACGCCTCTGTAGAGCTAAGCGAAAAGAGAAAGGATCGAGGGGAAGCGCTGGCGGTGCACGATCTGCACTCTCAAAAAGCGCCTGAGGTTGTTATTAAAAGGGAGTTGGCAACAATCAGAGAGAGGAGGGACAATTGGGAGTTGGGGAGGATAGAGAGAAAAAAGGAAACATCTGGAGAAAAGGAAGAAGGTGCGAATTCTTGGAGAGGAAGTCATCGGAAGAGACGACGATCCAAGAGCTAGCACACAATTCCGACATCTAAATTCTTTATCATTTATTTAAACCTTGTTAATTTGTTATGGCTGTTACTTGTTTCAATATTGTTGAACAACTCGATCTTTATGACTTGATTTCTTGAGGAAACCCATGCTCGTGTGACGAGCTCAGTTCTACGCTTGTCTTGCTAAATCACTATTGCTTCGTTGGGATTGTTTTTATCTTACTTGTGATTGATCACCATTAGTCAGATCTTAGTTTTATAAGTCTTGGAAAGTTATTATAGAATGGAAAACAATAGGCGACGTAAGAACATGATTTAATGTTATGTGTGTGAATAGCATAGGAATATGCATTTACCTTGCATGGCAAATATGAATGAATTAGTAATGATATTCTAAGAGCGATTCGATATAGGAATATATGGATTTGGATCTATAGAATATAATCTTAGATTTGGAAAATACTAAGAATCAAAGGAGTTCATGTCATAGTGATGATGCAAAGATAATGTTGTAGCAATATTAGAAGAGAGCATGGGTGGAATCGGAGATCAAGTCTGCTTTCTACCTTGATAATGATAATCTCCTCGTTGTTTGTGTCATTGTTCACTTATTTGTGTCGAAGTCGCTTTAATTCGGTTATTTGGTGTTTTATTCTAATTCGCACCGGTTCGCACATCTCCCTTATTTTGCAAAATTACGATCTACGCGATTTAAAAGTGCATTCCACTGTGGATTCGATCTCGAATACTTAGTGTATACTTGTTGACTACGTGCACTTGCGTATACATTATATCATTGAACCGATAAGGATCAACAACCGCACCAGCGCGTCAGTCTCCACTACCTCGTACCCATACTTATCTTTGTCTAAGTCGGGATAGTCATCGGCGACATCATCCAGAGCATCAGACACCGCCCTCTTGTTGAGCAACTCGGCCATCTTACCAGCCAGCCCGGAAAACTTTCGAGACAAAAATAGCTTCTCGGTGTAGGTACGGAGAAGCTCTCCCTGCGAGGCCGCTGCCTCGGCCTCCCTAAGCTTGACTGCCTCTATGTCGACCCTCAATTCGGCCTTCGCCACCTCAGCCGATGCCAATTCGGCCTTCAAAAAAGCTATCTCGGCCGCCGCCTCCGCCTTTGCCGCCTCAACCCCTGTCCTCACCTCCTTCACCATAGCCAAGGCCGTGGCCTCCCTCTCTGCCGCATCCCGAGCCTTCTTCTCAGCCTCGGCTACGTCCGCAACAAGGAGAGTCTTCTCATCCTCCAGCTCTTGGGCATAGCGAGCCACATGCTCGAAATGAGCAACGGCGTCATTCAAATGCTCCACCACCAATGCGGACGCCGCCGTCAGCTGGGCCTTCACGTCCTCGATCCCCTGAGAAAAGTAAACAACGTCAAGCAAAGCCTCGGTATGGTTCGAAGGGTGCGACGATGCTTTACCGGGAAAAAGGCAGACGCCTGCACGGGAGCCGAGGATCGCATGATCGTCGCCTTCGACAGAAGAATGACGCTTCTCCTTCCCGGAGCGGGAGACGCGAGGAGGCGACCTCACCGCCTCTTCAGAAGGACGCTTCTCCTTCCCGGAGCAGGAGATGCGCGCAGGCGACCTCATCGCCTCTTCAGAATGCTTCGCCTGAGGCGACGTCGCCATCGTTTCGACCCTCTTGGAGGAGACCTCGGCCTGTGTCTTCGACACATTCTTCGACTGCTCGGCCTCGGACTCCGACCCCTTTCTCTTCCTTGAGGAGACAAATTCCACTACAAAAATAACAGATTTCAAGTCATTACAAAGCAGCACAAAGACATTCTAACACTAAAGCGAAGTGCGGGGCCTTACCCTCGCCGGCTCATCTGCAGACGGCAGGGGTCATATGGGCTCGACCCATGGCCGCTAGCTCGGCCTCGGTGAAGACTTCGTCGACCGTGCCAACCCACGCCCGACATCGTCTCCACATCAAGCAATCCCCAACGGCTACATCAGCCAACTTCATGCTTCCAAGCGAATTCATAAGAATCACAAACCGAAAAGAAGTACTTCTTCCGGGTTTGATATCTTCGACTGTCTTTATCTTAAATTACGACGGGTGTTAAGTAATACCACCGCACTAAATTTAAGACAAAAAATCTAAGAATAAGCCCTAGACTCAACGGGTAGTTATGCTATCACGCATATATACCAAGGCCCGTCAAGTGCCGAAAAGAGTCCGGTGTTAATTGGGCGAAGGGGATAGCAAAAAGCTGTTGTAACTCAACAAAAACGGAAGGATAAGGGAGACGAAGACCGCACTTAAGACTATCCTCGTATACAGTTATAAATCCATGCGGAGGGGTGCTAGCCCTATCCTCCGGACGTGGGGCAATCAACCCAACGGATTTCGGTACAAAAAATTTGGAGGCAAGCTCTAACATCGCAGGAGTTGTCGGAGAGAGGAAACGACGAAACTTTACCAACATCAAAAGGTGGAAACATAATCCACACATGGTAGGTTGGGAGGAATCGAGAGAAAAAACTTCTAAATCCACCGGAGAATCCGGTGGAGACACTGACACAATACGGCGCTCAGGGCCGTGGGATTCATCAGAGAAAGAAGAAGAAGAGGAAGCCATAACTTACTGGTTTAAAAAATCGAGGAAGATGGCGTTGGACCTCGCGAAGACGACAATGGCGACAGTTGAGCTTTTCAGGCGACAAAGAGTTTCTAAAGATTTGAATTTAGAAATGTGCAAAAGTGATAGGCGAAAAGGCGTATCATGGAAGTTATTCCCCCAATATGCACTTTATTGGGAATCCAACCGCTGCTACATTAAATGCTAATAAGGCATCCCGCGTCCAGCCTCGGCATAACACCTCGTCAGGCGAAGCCGATCCAAATACCTCGGCATAACACCTCGTCAGGTGAAGCCGATCTAAACACCTCGGCAAACCGACTCGTCAGGCGAGCCTATCCAAACACCTCGGCAAAACACCTCGACAGCCGAAGCCGATCCAAACACCTTGGCGAAACGCCTCGCGGTGAAGCGATCAAGAGACCTCGGCATAACACTCGACGGGTGAAGCCGGTCCGAGACCTCGCGTAGCGCCCGAGAGGTGAAGCCAACCCAAGACCTCGGCAAACGCCTCAACAGGTGAAGCCAGGCGACATACGAAGTGAAGATAGAAGGATAGCTACTAGATCGACCATACTCCACTCCGTCACAGACACATCTCTGGTAAATTACGATCCCCCAAACCCATCACGACCTCGACTCGCGCTTTTTGGGGGATATGATAGGATACGCCCAACTCTCGTGCCCAAGCATCGTGCCCAATATAAATAAGGTCGACGTGAAGCTCGCCCAAACGAGTCCGGCCCAAGAAGGCTCCTGAACCAGTGGGAACGCAGAAGATTCGGTCATATCTAGGAGAATCCTAATTAGAGAGGAGATAGCATTCAAATCCTATCTTAGAATAGATCTCGGTTTTGAGATCTAGGTCATTATAATCGTGTATAAATAGAGGCTAGATTAGACGGAAAAGGATCATCTACATTTTTTGTAATCACTCCTCTCATTATCAATACACGAATACTCTCTCTCTCCCCGTGGACGTAGATCTTATTCATAGATCGAACCACGTAAATCCTTGGTGTTCTTGCGTATTTAATTCCCCTACAAAATTTAGATCGATCACTCATAATAGAACAAACTAATACTATGATTTACCAAGGAAATTAAAAGTGATCCTCCCAATAAAAAAGAAAACCATAAGAAACGATTTCTTTTCAAAACTTAGCATGCTATTTAAGTAAGGAATCAAAAACATTGTTTGACACACGTATTTATGTATATACAGTGATTAATGCAGAAAAAGAAAATATTAGGGGCTACATGTTATTTATATTTGTGGGCACTCATATTAAGTTTGTGGCGCCTTCTTTGTGCCTTTGGCTATTCGAGGCTCTTGCCCTCATTTTCTAGCACGTCGCGATCTATAGAAAAAAAAAATCCATAAAATTTTACTGGTAACTTGTATTCTCACTTGTTAATATATTGTTGTGTTTTCGGTCTTGTATTTTTTTTGGTCAATTTAATACAGAAATTTAAAGGCCGCGTCACGGTGGACTTGAACCCGAGACCTTTGATCTAGAGCATTAACCACTCTACAACTAGGCCAACACACGCACACGGTCTTGATATTTTTATTATGTAAGACAGTGTCGCACAAAACTCTTCTATATATTATTTTTCTAGGTCAGTGTTATAGTGTCAATGTAATAACTAGTGGAGATACATCTAAAGTCGGTTAGGCCGGTTTACACATAGATATATTAATTGTCTATTCAATCTTAATTAGTGGCAAATCTAAAATTCATCGTCAACAATCTGAGCATAACAAGCCAGTGTTCCGAGTTGCACATGCAATAGAATAAAGTTTTTTCCAGATCTTAATGTTATTGATGAATTAAATTCAATAAGCCAAACAAGTAAATTGAATTTGATGATGAGGATCATTTTAATTTTAAAATGTCGTTCAATTTGAGAAATAATTAATAATAATTAAATGTCTGTTCTTAATTACTCGATCTGGTACTTCTTGTAAAGTTGAAATTAATATTCTGATTTACAATAGTTATATGCAAATAAAACTTAACCAACATATTCATTTTAGTAAATTATATTAATCGCATGTAATATTGTATCAATCGTGTATATAACATGATAACTATAATATGGCAGTAGAGGTGTAAAGAAAACAAAATAGTGATACCACCAGCGTTAATAGGGAAAGTGATCACGATACAAATCCCAGTCATTCATTCGCCAACTTAAAAAAAAGAAAAGAAAAGGAAAAGGAATTCAGAGACAGAGACGAAGTTGCTAGCCTAGATGCATGTATATGAAATGGTGAATCAAGAAACTGAAATCTTTTCCAACTCTGCAGCTCCACAGTCCTGACACACAACATAGTAGCAGGACGCACATTCAAATCCAGAATCTGTATAGACGCGCTGCTGACAGAGATCACATCGTCTCTTGAGAGTGATATAGGTGAAGGTGAGAGGGTGATTAGGGTGGATAGCATCCAACTCAAACCGCCGCCCAAATTTGATGTTTCTGTACCAACCAGACGCATTCTTCAAGCAAACAAGGTGGAAAGAAACATCACATTTGCGGCAATGATACATCCACGACTTGGGATGCATCTGCTTCTCACAAAACTCGCAGAAGAAATCGGAGGGATGGTCGAGAGAGGCATCAAACGTGAGCAGCAACGGGTGCTTCTCGTCCCACTCCTCCTCTCTTACACTCCCCGGCAGCAGAAGGCATTCCAAATTCAAAGCGAAATCACAGCCGTCGTTGCTGCAATGGTATGCGATTTTTGATCTGGTGTAGCATCCGTGGCACTTGTTCCTTTGCCGCCCTCTTCTTGCAGTGGTATTCTGGTTAGGTTTTTGTGGTGCGGGTGAGATGTGTGTCTGATGGTTGTTGGTAGAGACGCGCACTTGATATCTATCTTCATGTCGCACGATTCACACTCGTACCCCATTCCGTTTGTGGGGAGATCGCAGAGGTTGCAATACCAATACGAGATAGCATCAATGCCATTAGGTTTACAAGTTGCGTAGAGTGTGAAGTTGTGGTTTTTGTTAGGTATTTCTTGGCAGTAGCCGTAATTAGGGTTAGAAGATGAATGTAAAGTGTTGGGCAAGAAGCAGCAAATGGAGTGGATGAAATATTTGCAAGCAGAAGCAGCGCACTCGTAGTGTGGAGGAGAAGATATGGGTGTTATGCAGGCGTTGCATATCTTGAGTTCATCATCTGCGGATGCTTCCCAAACCAAACTCAAAGGATGGTGGTGATATTTGAATAAGTATGAGTTAGTTGTAGTGTCTGCAGGGATTGGGTTTGGAATGCTGTCAACACCATTTTCTCTCATCACAAAGGGTGTCAGTAACTTGTTGGAGATGTCATCTGCATATAGTGGGAACTCAACCACATCTTCATCTCCGTTTCTGAAACCATTAACAAATTATATAAAACTTCGGCACCATATTGGCCAACAGGAGATACCAGGCTGGTTGGCCCGATTTTTTAGGAGGCCGAAAAGAGATGATTCAGTGTCCCACACTTTTTTATTGGCCACCATGTCTCATTATTATATTTATTAATATCTTTTATAAAAATAAAATTTATTATAATATTATGAATCATATTTAATTTTTATTTCAAAAAAATGAAATGAAAAAAATATGTACCCTAACTTTAAATTTATCAACCCTAATAGTGAATTATTAGCTAATAAAAGTCAAGTTAAATGATAAAAATGATTATATACTCTAATTGAGTGGAATGAACCCTATTTAGTAAACTAAAGCATACATAAAATTGAAGGACAAATTTTGAAAAAAAAAGAAAAAGAAAATGGGACACCAATTGTGAGATATTGGATCTCAAACCATCCAAAAAGCAGAATTTTTTGGGCAACGGGTGCAGGTAGTTGTGAACATTCGGATTTCGATTCGGATTTTTGCCTAAACCGGACCGATCTGAAAAATCTGAATTTTGAGAGAGAAAAAATCCGATCCAAACTGAATATCCGAAAATTCGAAATCCGAAAATTCGAATTTTTTATAAAAAAATCTGAACCGAACCTAAAAATCTGAAATTATGAAAAATCCAAAAATCAGAAAACAATTTTTGTTAATTCTTATATATATTTCTATTAGATTTAAAATATTTAAATAAATAATAATAATATTATTATTATTATTATTATTATTATTATTATATGTAAATTATATATAATTCGGATTTTCGGATTTAAAAAATCCAATCCGATTCAATCCGAAAATTCGAAATTTTAAAAAATTTCAATCCGATCCGAAAATCCAAAATAAATTTTAAATTTAGATTTGGTTCGGATAGGATAATCGATTTTAGGATATTTTGCTTACCCATAGGTGCAGGGCAATCCATGGATTCTAGTGGAGCTATCAAATATCGGATGAGAATATCCTATGTCCCAACTCTATATTCCATCATCTATGTCTCACAATTAATTATATTATTCTAAAATTATTTATTATAAAATAAGATTATTATTTGATAGTTAACCTCAACTAGCACCTATTACAAAAAAAAAGAATTTTAAATAAAATACCCTATTGAAATAGTCAACCAAAACATTAACTTTTTAACTATAAAATGCAAATTTAATATAAAAAATAATTATAAGCTCTAATTAGATTGGTGCACGCTGGTTAATAATTTAAAATTGGACTAAATCACAATATATTAAAATTTAAAAAAAATAAAAATTTGATAATAGAATACAGTGTCTGAGAGTGAGATACTAAAGTTAGATTATAGAAGATCCCAAGTGGTCAAACATGGCAAGTGGACGTAATTGGTCATGTATTTGTAGGCCCGACCATAAAATTATCATGGGCTATAATAGCCCGAATGAGGGCGGGCTTAGACTGCATTCTTTTACGTGGCCCGGAAAAAAAGGGTTCAGCTTCAAAAATGATAATGACCTAATAGCAACTGACTGAAACATTTTTTTTCCCAATTATATACAAATATTTAAAGTTCATGTCATGGTGGATTCGAAACCGAGACTTTTGGTCTCAGACATTAACCACTCTACCACTAGACCAACATATGTACACATAAAAATCAATTTGACACCTGTATAGGCGGCCCTGCCCCTAAACTTTTGGAGCCTCAAAAAACATGGTCCAAACCATGTTCGACAATTTCATGGTTACAATAAATTAAGAGAGCAATAAAAGATGGTAGAAGTGCAAGACAAAATTAAGATAAGTAAAGCAAGAAGAGCAGTATCTTACGAGTTAGAGTCTGGTCGTGTGGTGGCTCCAACACACTTGATGTGAACAAAGTACCTGCAATCACCACAATAATACACCCAACATGTCCTATCCAAAAGCTTATCACAAACCTCACACCTGTAGTTATACTTGAAATGCTTCTTTGGGAAAGAGAAGGCCAAGGAGAGGTGGTGGTGGTGGTGGTGGCATTGAAGGAGGAGGGGCAACGCCGCACAGCTCTTGTGAACCATGTATTCACAAGTGCTGCATATATAAGCCATGTCCACATCTTGAGCACCACAGCCATCGCAGTAGAACGCAAACGCGGGCTTCCTCATCAGTGTCAAAGGGTGATCAAGGTGACTCGGGTGCTGCAACTCCTTTCTCTCTTCTAATAACGCATCGATGCCAATCTTTTCGCATGTTATGTCGACGTCGAACTCGCAGCTAGAACACCGGTAGCCAAGCACATTATCAAGATCGCGACGACAAACGGAACACACATGCCATTTTGACTGGTGGAAATCAAACACCTGAATTGGATGGTTGGGGTGTTTTGGGTGCCTAATTTGATTAGGCAACTCTCCACACTTTTTGTGAAGGATGATTCTCCTAGTTCTAGAGCTACAATTAAGTTCCACGCAAACATATGCCATCTCCAAATTAGCTACGGGATTGCCACACCCATAGCAATCTACTCTCTCTTCCTTACACACATTCTCTTTTAGAATTAAAGGATGCTTGTGGTACAAAGGCCTAATAACCTTCTCCTCCATAATTCTGTCTCTTTAATTACTCTATAGATCACAAAATTGCAACCGAATATTAATCTAAACTTGTTAGAAGTAATTGATCAATGAAATGGATGCTAACCATATAGTGGGGAAAACAAATACCAAGATTAACATCAAAGCAAAGAACAAGTCTATGGAAATAAAGGGAAAGTACCAAGTGTCTGCCACATATTTACTGTCGGTAAAACATTTTGAGGGTCATGTCTAACTTTACTAAATAGTTAAACACTTTATTAAATAGTTAAACAAGTTATTAACACTATGCAATCAAATATGTATATGCTTATTTTGTGTATGGCAAAGAACACCATGGAATCTTTCGACATTATTCCCATATATTCAATAGAACACCTCTAAAATATAAAATATATATATAAAATTTAGGATAAATATTACTTTAAATTCTAAATTATACCCATTTTATCAAAAATATCATAAACTTTGAAAAATATCATTTTAAATCTCAAATTATTAATATTTTTATTAGAAATATCCTAAACTTTGAGAAGTATCATTTTAAACCTTAAACTATTAATTTTGTAGCTCCCATAATTGGACGAAAGATATATTCTTCATATTCGATGAGCTACATAATTTCGAAAGCAGGAAATGAACGTGGGATATATCCGATGAGTCACATTAGAAGATATCTTTCATCCAATTTTGGGCTGAAAAATTGATGTAAGATATTTTATATACAAAATTAAGGTTTAAAATAATATTTACCGAAAACTAATCACGATTTTATTTCTAGACAAAAATTTTGTTTTATTCCTATGTAGTGAACCATTCTGATATATATCAACAACATGAGAAGATGATCTAAATTACGAAACGTAAGGAAATATCTTGAGATCAAAACAGGGAAAAGAACGGATTCATGCAAAACTAAAGCAACGACATGTGGGGTGTATCTCCAAGTTCACAGTGAAAATAGAAAAACAATATGATCTGTTCAAAAAAGAAATAGGTTCCGTGTGAAGAGAAGTAAATGAATTTAAGACTTAATGGGCCTAGACAATTATGAAATTAAGAGATTCAATTCTTAGGCTGATTACTCAATGGAATGGCATTTAAGCAAAGAACAATATTCTTTAATTACAAAAATACTTAGTAACTAATAAATAAATCGGGCTTCAGGCCAAAGAAATAGCAAAGATTTAACTTGTAATTGACAGGGGCCGCGCGAACGCTGGCCCCCTCTGACACAAATTATGACGTAGGCTCGACTACTTGGGCCGACCTTAGGCAGGCACCCCTCCTAAGTGCAATGGAGGCCACTAACCTAGGCCATGGGCCTTTTGGATCACCCATCGACCCCGTCCAGGTAAGTATGGATCTTCCTGTTTTTCCTTCGGTTTATCTATTTGCCTTCACATAGTCCATCTACTAGCCTTTCGATGTGGGATATTATCTACTTTCTTTCTTCATGCTATGACTATCAAAATTGCTTGCTTGCTTCATTATACTCTCTCTCTCTCTCTTTTCTTACATTTCATATCATTTTATTACTTTATTGGTTCTTATGATGAGGATCCCAAGCAAACTATGGAGCTTGTTGTCTATGATTTTGCATTGAGGATTTGTAAATGAGACAATGCATGAAAATACTCAACCATGGAAACATGTAATTAACTAACAACAGAACAAGCTGACACAGATTGTCATCTGGATTTTCTGTTTCAGTCTTGTCGAAGAGCTGGTTCAAGACGAAGAAAGAGAGCTAGTTCTTGAACAGCCCCAGATCATGTCTGATTTTGGCTGAGAGTGTCTCAAATTCGAAGATGGGAACGCTGTATGTCGAGTCACCGAAGAAATAGGGTCTTATTAGCTCGATGAAAAAAGCAGCCATCAAGAAGCTGCATTCCCACAAACTCATTTGTATCAAGATTGAAAGAAATTGAGTTATATTGGGGAGCATTTTCTTTCATTTCTGTTACTTTTTCAATGAATTTTTTATATATGAAAAATGTACGTAATTTCCTGTGCACTTTGGTGCAGGTCTCAGCTTTGACGTGTTGTACCTTGGAAGCATAAGATTGTTTGGATAAACAAGTTATAGCATCATGACTTCCGCCTTAGCTTAAAGAAGACTTCATCTTTTGACAACTGAGGCAAAACCTCAAAGAGAAGACTAAAAAAAGACATGAACCAATCAACTTGATCTGTTAGTATGTGAAATTTTAGTTACATTTAGTTCCAATGAGTAAGAGATCACAGCTCCTTTATTTTGAATAAATTATAATTCAGAGTTGTGGAAATTTTGTTGGGAGCAGAGAGTCCCCTGTTTTGCTAAGTTTTTATTGTCCATTTATACTCGGTTTGTTGAATGAAAAATGGTAAAAGATAGCCTATATCTAAGGTATTTTACTGAGAAACACGATGAAGATTCCATGCAATTTTTCATAAACTTTACTTAAGCGTGAAATATTTTCTTAGGGGAAGATTCCATGCAATTGTGACTTAGTTTTCGGTCACAAAATTCAATTTGTGAATGCAATAGTTTCTGGTTGGTTGCACCTAAAGTTCATTTTGTCAATACAATAAAGCAAAGAGGGGAAGAAAATTCTTTAAAAAGAAATATAGCGCGAAGAAATCAGCTGCAACAACCAAGACAGCTTAATGCACAATATTTTCTCTAAGTTTTTTAGTCTGAGCAACGCTTTGGATGCGTGTTTCAGCTGCTCAAATTTACTGCTAATCTAGTAAGTATACTGTTTTTTCAGCTCTATACTTTGTTTATAATGTAAAACTAGTATACTTGGGCATAATGATGCAAGTTTCATTTTAAGATTCGGACCACACATTTCTCTCTTACATGCTAACAATAATATGTGAAGCTGTCTATAAATATCTATGCACACGGTTAGCATACAAACTGATTAGAATATAATGAGAATATAACTTAATATTAGAGCTTTTATATTCTATATAGTATGCTAATTGCTACATCTCTAATATGTCTATGACATTTTCTTCTGACGGTAAACTTGTTCTTCTGTAGCATACTTTATGATTTCTTGGCTTAGTTCTTGAAGATGTCGGAGGAGAGAGACTGTGTTATTATTAGGATTCAATGTTTGCTTGATCATTTGTCTACTTTCACTCCCTCAAAGCCTATCATAGCTAAAGTAGATCAGCACTTACGGCAAGTGAAGGAAAGGGATTTTGAACCTGAAATAGTTTCTGTTGGTCCAATACATCGTGGGAAAGATCATCTTAAGGGCATGGAGCAACATAAAGTTAGCTATCTATGCCAACTACTAAGAAGAAGAGGTGAATTGAGCATAGAGAAATGTGTGTTGGAAGTAAGGAATATGGAAGAAAAGGCTCGCCATTATTACCCAAAATCTATCAATCTTGATCAAGATGAGTTTGTGGAGATGTTGCTTCTTGATGGATGCTTTGTGATTGAGCTAATACGAAAGTATTTGTTCGATGGTCTAAGAGACACAAATGATCGAATATTTCAATTTGATCATGTGTTGAGCCAAATAAGACATGATCTGATGTTATTCGAGAACCAACTCCCTTTTTTCGTCCTAAATGAGCTCTTCAACATGACAAAGATGGAGGATCCAGATGATAACATGCATCATCTTCTCCTCTTTTTAGTAGGTGACATGTTTCCATGGTCGGATGTCTCAAAACTCGATTCAAGATCAGACCTAATACACAATGCTGATCATCTATTAGGCCTAGTTTATCAATCTTGCTTCTCATTCTCGGCTAACTACTTCACTCAAAAAAATGATCATGAGCAAAGCAACATGGTGCAAACATCTTCTGCTTCGGAGCTGGAAGAGGCCGGGATTCGCCTAAAAGTTTCTAAAGGAACCACGCTACGGGATGCTACTTTTGGCGATGGAATTGTAAATCTTCCACCGTTAGACGTATCAGATAAAACTGAGTCCATATTAAGGAACTTGATTGCATATGAGCTATGTTTTCCTAATGATCATCCAAAATACGTGACAGACTACGTGTTTTTGATGCATTGTTTCATTAGAACCACCAAAGATGTTGAGATACTAGGATGCAGTGGGATCATTAGTAACTTCCTAGGCAGTGATGAGATGATCTGCCACATGTTCAACAGATTGGGAAAGAATGTTGTAATTTCATCAGATTTTTGTTACTCAAATGTATTTGAGAGTTTGAAGAGACATGATCGACCTCGACGTAGGAGATGGATGGCAAAACTGAAGAGGACCTACTTGAACAGTCCATGGGCATTGATATCATTTATTGGAGCTGCTATACTTCTCATACCAACCTTTATTCAGACACTTCTTTGTGTGCTTTCTTACCGGAGATGACCATTCAATTCCCATCTACATTGCATAGATATGTTTGGCTTTAAATTTGTCATAGTTTAAGAGTCTTAGCTTGCAAGAATAATGTAATTAATATTGTATCAAGTGCTATGTTGTCTGTGTATTTTCAAAAGAGTAATAGTAGTTATTTATTGGGTACGTTATTCATCATGCCATTCTTTTGAAAAGTATTTCGTAGCATTTTTTCATGCCATTTTCTTGGGACAGTAAAGATTTAATGTGACAGTTTCATAAAAGGTGCAGATGCAGACATGATCGTAGCACATAATATTATTATGATATGATTCTTGTAAGCCGAGATAGTTTATTACGACAGTTTTTATGGTGAGAGATATTGCAGAAAACTGATGATCACTTTTCATTATAGTTATCTTTGCTTCCACTTCCTTCATCTTAAGCCTTTTACTCCCAACATTTCAATATATTCACAATTATATCCCAACTCCAGCCCCATAAATCTCATACCTGAAATCCTATGTGCATGCCGAGATTTGACGGAAATACACGTGTTATACAGAAAATGGCATGAATTTGTTTTTTAAAAAAGTAAAAAAATAAATAAATCAGTTAATAAAATACCTAATTAATATTTATTGTAGGTCTGATTCGGCTGAACATGTGTTATTGGTCACATTAAAATATGGTATTGACCTTTTAATTAACTTTAATTCGAGGCTATATCTAACTCAAAAAAAAAAAAAAATCTGTTCCCTTTCAATTGTTGTCGTGCCTGATTTGAGCTTGCTAACCCCAGTACTTCTTAATCATTCAAATAATTGTTAAACAACATTTCTTCAGTAAATTAGTAATAAGAATCGTGTGTAATACACATCCCATTCAAGAAGACTTGGACCAGTCAACTTGAGCTGTTGTTATGTCACAATTAAATTAGACAATACAGTTTCAGATGTGCCAATGAGTCCCCTGTTTTACCCTGTTTTTTATTTTCCAATTATACTCGTTTGTTCAATGAAAAATGGTAAAAGATCACGGCTTGCGATGAAGCTAAGGCATGTTACTACGAAACTGATTTATATTCCACGCAATTTTGCATAAACTTTTCTTAAGCATGAAGTATTTTATTCGGGAAACTGTCACAAAATTCACTTTGTCAATAAAAAATTCAAAGATGGTGAAAAATTCTATAAAAAGAAATTAATAGCGTGACGATATCAGCTGCAGCAACCAAGACAGTTTAACGTACGAAATTTCCTCAAAGTTTTATTGTCTGCAGAGTTACGCTTTAGCTACGTGATTCAGCTACACAAAGTCCCTGCTAATCTAACAAGTATGCAGCCTTTCAGCTCTATATTCTGTTTATCTTGTAGAACCACAAAACTTGAGCTTCATGATATAAGTTTCAATTCAACATATCTCTTCTACATGCCAACAATAATAAATGATGATGTAAGGAATTCAAAGATACAAACTGATTAAAATATAGTGATAATAGGACTTAATATGAGCAATTTCATTTTCTATATATGCTAATTGCTACATCTCTAATATGTTTGTGGCGGTTTCTTCTGACCGTAAACTTGTTCTTCTGTAGCATTTTTTCTGATTTCTTGAAGATGTTGGAGGAGAGAGGCTGTGTTACTCTTAGAATCGACTATTTAGTTAATCAGTTCTCATTCACTTACGGCAAGTGAATGAGAAGGATTTTGAACCCGAAAATGTTTCGATTTTTCCAATTCATCATGGGACTAAATGATGTTAAGATATCTATGGAAACTACTATAGGAAGAAGATATGAATTGAGCATAGAGAAATGTGTGCTGGAAGCAAGGAATTTCGAAGAAAAGGCTCGCCTATATTACCAAAATCAGTCATTCTTTATCAACATGAGTTTGTGGAGATGATGCTTCTTGGTGGATGCTTTGTGATTTGCTACTACAAAGCTACTGGTTCGATGATCAAAGAGACAAGAATGATCAAATATTTCAATTTGATCATATATCTGCAGCATGTTCAACAGATTGGAAAAAGATGTTGTGATTTCGTCAGATTTTGTTACTCAAATTTATTTGAGAGTTTGAACAGATATGGGGTGGCGGCTTCTGGCAGTAGGGAGAACGGCGGTGTCAGAGCTTCGGACAAAGAGCGCAGGCATGGCAGAGAGATGGGGGCAGGCATGGCAGAGAGATGGGGAGATCGCAGGCGTGGCGTCTGGTTGCAGACAGGCGGCGACGTTCGGTGAGATGCGGCGACGTCCGGCGATATGCGGTGACAACGAGATTAGGGAGAAGACGGCGACTACGAGTTACTTGAATGGAGTCGACGGGGAGGGAGACGAGAACGCCGATGTCAGGCGAGATGAGGGAGGCGGCGATGGCGAGGTGAGGGAGAAGGTGGCAACAGCAATGGTATCAAGATAAAAACTGAACGTGCATTCATGCAGAAGAACAGCAAGAAGATTAAAGGAAAAACTAAGCTTCATTGATCATTTGTTCGTTCCTTTTATAGAGATACAAACGAGTGAGAAAATTAAGTTACAAAGCTAATAACTTCTTAACTGCTCCTACCAACCTAACTGTCAATACTAACAACCTAACTAACCTTCCATGAATATGAAACAGTTAAAACAGAAAACGTTATATTTACTCTAATACAACCCCTTCTCAACACCAACTATCCGTTTTCCACTGGAAGTTGTTGTTGGAGATGTTCCAGTCTTACGACAGTGACTGGTTTCGTAAGAATGTCAACCACTTGATTGGCGGTGGGAATATACCGAACATCCAACTCTTTCTTGAGAACTTTGTCACGAACGAAATGAGTATCAATTTCAATGTGTTTAGTCCGAGCATGATATACAGGATTTAACGCAATGATTGCGACACTTTTGTTGTCACACCAAATGATAGGATTGTGAAGAACCGAAATTCCAATTTCATGTAGAAGATATTTTAACCCACATGACTTCAACGGCGGCATCAACTAGAGCTCGGTATTATGATTCAGTGGAGCTACGAGACACAACCTTCTGCTTCTTCGAACTCCATGAAATTAAGCTTGATCCTAGAAAGACACAGAAACCTCCAGTAGATTTTCGATCGTCTAGAGATCCCGCCCAGTCAGCATCGGATAAGACTTTGAGATGGAGATACGGGGATGGATGAAAGGCAAGGTGAAGACCGATAGTGCCTTTTAGATAATGTAGCATTCTGCGACACGCCTTCCAGTGAAGTTAAGTGGGATTGTGTAGGAATTGGTTGAGTTTGTTGACAATAAATGAGATGTCTAGATGAGTGAGAGTTAGATATTGTAGAGCTCCTATAGTGCTTCTAAAGAGAATAGGATCATGGAATAGAGGACTGTCATTTGAGTGAAGTTTACTACTTCGATCATATGGAGAAGGCTGAGGTTTACAGTCTAAGAGTTTTTGTTTTGTGAGAATGTCACGAACGTATTTGGACTGATTTAGGAGGAATGAGTGTGATGGGGTTTTTCTGACCTGAACTCCTAGAAAGTAGCTTACTGATCCTAAGCTTTTGAGTGCAAAAGTGGTAGCTAGACTGTGGATGAGTTGAGATACAAGGATAGACTCTTCACTAGTGATGAGGATATCATCAACATAAACAAGTGCAAGAAGAAGTTTGCCATTTTTTCGCATGTGAATGAATGATCAGATGAGGAATAGGTGAAGCCAAGGTTCATAAGGTGAGATTTGAGCTTGTCATACCATGCGCGAGGAGCTTGCTTGAGACCGTATAAGGATTTTCTGAGTTGACACACATAATTTGGATACTTTGGATTCACAAATCCCTCGGCTGCTCCATGAACACCGGTTTATCAAGATCACCATTGAGGAATGCATTGTTGATATCTATGTGTTGTATATCCTAGTGATAAGTCGCTACAAGAGAAAACAGAAGTCGTATGGATACTGGTTTTACCACTGGACTGAACGTGTCCGTGAAGTCGACCCCTGCCCGCTGTTGGAATCCCTTGGCTACCAGTCTGGCTTTGAGACGATCAAGAGACCCATCAGCCTTGTTTTTACTTTGAAAATCCATTTGCACTGAATGAGGTTCATGTTGTCAGCGTAAGGTACTAGCTCCCACGTTGATTTGGACATGATGGCATTGAACTCTTGCTGCATGGCTTTCTGCCATTCTGGTTCAGCCAATGCTTCAGTAGTGGTAGTCGGTTCAATAACGGTAAAAGTAGTAAAAGCCGACTTGCCAACATGTGTTAAAAACACTTTCGGTTTGAAAATTTCATTTTTTGACCTAGTGCACATATGATGTTGATTTTGGTATAAAATAATCTTTCGACATAATTTTTGAAGTTGACAACTACATTATGTGTTTCGGCCTTGGTATGTAGAGGGAATAACCAAGTAAACCGAGTGTAATCATCCACAAAATGAATGTAGTATTTGTACTCGTCGATAGATGGGATAGAACTTGGACCCCAAATATCTGTGTGTACAAGTTGAAAAGGTTCGCTAGTTTTTACAGATACAGTGGGAAAATAGAAGCAATAGTTTGCCCATAGCACACACATCATAAAAGGAATTTTGTGGCAAACTAACACTGAGTTAATTGGTTTTGAGTGCAGTTCTTAGAACTTGCATACATGGATGACCTAGTCTATTGTGCCAAAGTTGGAAGCTTGAATTTTTTCGACTTGAGGTTGAGTCAGTAGTCTCTGTGGAAGCCTTGTAGCAGGTTGGACGAGATACAAACTTGTTATTTGGCATAGTGAGATGGTACAATCCATCCCTAAAAGTGCTCTCCAGGAGGATTGAGTGGGTGACTTTGTCCTTGACACAACAAAAGGTAGAATGAAATTCCAGATACACATTATTATCAGCTATAAATTTGGAGATGCTTAGAAGACTTTTGGTTATATGAGGGACAAACAATATATTACTCAAGACTAAAGATGTGGATGATGCGGTATGTAGTTTGGTTGAACCTACACGAGTGATAGAAAGTTGGGAACCATTACCTACGGTAAGAGTCTCTTGACATTATAGGGAGAATGAACTTGAAGATGCTCTATGTCGGTTGTGACATGTGACGAAGAACCCGAGTCCAAGTACCAGTCAAATTCTCCTTGAGTTGAGGCTGTGGTGAGATTATAGGCTGACATGGGAAATTTGTTGTAGTGTTGCTGTGATGGAGTTTTTGAGGTAAATGGCAGTATGTGTAGAGGATTAGAATTTTCAGTGTTGGTGTAATGAGCTTGAGGAGCTTGAGGAGATGAATGTGAGTATATACCAGTGAAGCTAACATCGAATCTTTTAAAACATTTTAGAGCAATATGATTCGTTTTTCCACAAATTTGACATATCATTTTACTACAGTTACCATTTTGATACCTGCCACATCCACGTCCACATTGACTTGAGCCACGGTAGCTTGATTTTCCACGGTTGTAGAAATTCTGATGATAGGCAACATGTTCTTGGGGTGTTGTGTGCTGAGAAAAACCAGTAGATATGGGAGTTGCCTGATTTTCCAATCTGATTTCATGCGTTTGTAGAGCATATTGAGCTTCATCCAGAGAGAGCTCCTCACTTTTGGATTGAAGAAAAAGACATGCTTTCGAACTCTGGCCCTAAACCGCCAAGAACAAAATTTACGAGGTCAGAATCTGCAATGCTTTGGCCAATACTGAACAATTGATCCGAAATGCCTATGAACTTTAATATGTATTCATCGATGGATAGATCTCCCTTTTTCATGGTTTGAAGTTGAAATCTGAGTTGTGCAGACCGAGCCTTGGACTGTGGCTGAAATAGAGTTTCAAACGTACTCCATAGTTGTGCATATGTTGAGCATCTTCCAACGACTCCAATCATGGAAGGAGATATTGTTGCTAGAATCCGGTTGAAAGTGAAATGGTCTCGCCTCAACCAAACCAAATATTTAAGATTTGGACTGACTTCATCAATGTATTGTTGTGGTGCTGAATTTTGTTTGAGCACATCATCGAATCCGTATGCTCGAGCTGTTGCGAAGACCTAAGTTTTCCAAAACATATAATTTGTGCAATCCAGTTTAGTGCTGATGGGATGAATGGATGGAAGATCTGGTTGTGAGTGAGTAGCCATGGACGAACAAAAAAAAAAACTGATACAGAGATCAACTGACTTTGGATTAGAAGAAGAAGGCGAAGAGATCAATGAAGCGGATCATTTTGAGAGAGAGATGAGAGCTTCTGGCTCTGATATCATATCAAGATAGAAACTGAATGTGCATTCATGTAGAAGAACAACAAGAAGATTAAAGGAAAAACTAAGCTTCATTGATCATTTGTTCGTTCCTTTTATAGAGATACAAAATGAGTGAGAAAATTAAGTTACAAAGCTAACAACTTCTTAACTGCTCCTAACAACCTAAATGTCAATACTAACAACCTAACTAACCTTTCATGCATATGAAACAGTTAAAACAGAAAACGTTATATTTACTCTAATAAATGGCAAGGTGAAGGAGGCGGCGAGAGCAATTCTACAAGTTAGTGTTCGGATGAAAAAGGGAGGGGGAAGCCCGACTTTGTTTAAAAAACAGACAATGGACCAACGACGGATAACCAAAAACGGACATGTGTCCATCGTTGACGTCCCTCGTAGTTTCGTTGTTGATCCGCTGGGGGGGTTGACAGTGCAAAGAAGCCATGCATGTTTGGTATTACTCTCCGTCGTTGATCACCGGCAGAATGACGACAGTCCTACGACCGACAATTGTCCATCGTTAAAATAAAAATAATGACGGCCATGTGTCCGTCATTGATCTTTGGGTCGTTGATCCTACGACGATTATGCCGCATATGCAAAGCATGATTGATATACCTCTCTATCGTCCTTTCTGTCGTTGATCTCCAGCAGATGTACGGTTGTCGTTGATTCCATCATTGTCCGGTACAATTTTTTGTAGTGGAGGGAGCAGTAAATTATGTGTAACAAGATATAAAGGTCAAAAAAAATAATATTTCATTGTCTCCTCCTTCGTGTGGCGTTGGATTTGTTGGGTCGGGTATTTCTTGATAGAGGCATGCAGTAGAAAGTGGGCAGTGGGAAATCGATAAAGGTTTTAAGACAACCGTAGTCTAAAGCCGTTGTCCTATACATGTCATCTTTTCTGCCTCGCCCTTAGAGGGTGTTTGGCTAAGCTTATTTTAGAGAAGCTTATAAGCTCTAACAATTTATAAGATATAATGTCTCAAGAGCTTATAAGTTGTCAAAGTATTTTGATAATTAAACTTATAAGCTACAAAGAGGATTGTGAGTTAGAGAGAAAAAAATGAAAAAAATAAATAAAGGTTGTGGAACTTATATTTTGAGGAGCTTATAAATTATTAAAACTTATTTTTACAGCTTAAAAGTTGTTTATGAGCTTATTTTATCAAGCATTTTTCAAAAATTTATTAATTGTTACCGAACACCCTCTTAGTCATTCATGTCGTCCAAGACCAGTGTGATGGCTCGGATTCCTTGAGCTACGATGAACTCTAATCTACGAGGCCATGAGTGCTTCAAAATGCAATCTTGTGTTTGAGTTTTCACATGTTAGCTAGAAGAGAGGGTAATTGAGCAGCTTGACAAACCATGCTATTATTTTACAAAATGTAATGATTTGAAGGTCCTCACTTCTCGTCGTAGCTTCATGATATTATACATTTGAATATGAAATAAAATAGTACATATTAAATCAGACATATGCAATATCCAACAGCCACTAAAACTTAGAGAAATTATAGTACGTTATTGGTTGCTGAAGCTGATTTCTTCGCGCTATATTTCTTTCGGTTATTGGGGCATAAATATACCAACTTTGACTCAATTTTGGTTTTTCTTACGAACTTTAAAAATTATCACAAAATACACAAATTTAATGATTTTAATGTTTTTATCACGATTTCAAATTCAGGTCAAATTAGATCTGACTTGGCATCTAGGAAATTTACTATAGACTAAACGGTTAGTGATATAAACGATATCATAGAGAGATGACATAAAACATTGTCGTTCAATCAAAATAAATCAGATTTTTTTATTTATAGGATTCATCACGTCAACCTTCATTACAAAAATCAAGTCTTCTCGTTTGTTTCATCGTTTGGTTCTAGTTGGGATCAAAACAATTGATATCATCTCTCTACGATATTTATATCACTGACCGTTTTGTCAATGATAAATTTTTTAGATATCAAGTCAGATTTAATTTGGCTTAAATTTGAAATCGTGATAAAATAATAAAGTTATAAGTTTGTGTATTTTGTAATAATTTTTAAATTTCATGAAAAAAACCAAAATTATCCAAAATTGTATATTTATGCACCAATAACCCTATTTCTTATCCTCTTTGCATGATTGTACTGACAAAGTGAACGCTAGGGGCAACCAATAATCAAAGTCAATTTCCAAATATTTTCCTAAGAAAAAGACTTCATACTTGAGAAAGTTCATGCAAATTTTCATGTTATCTTCATCGTGTTTCATAGTAAAACACCTTAGATATATGCTCTTCATTGCAAGCCTTGCTGTTTTATTATTTTCCATTCAACAAACTAAAATTTCACATGCCAACAGAGCAAGGTGACTCTTTCAAGTCTTTTTAGTCTTCTCTTGAGGTTTTGGCTCAGTTGACTTAAAAAATGAAGTCTTCTTTTAAGCTAAGGCTGAAATTACATTGCTATAACTTCTTTATCCAAGCAAGCATATGCTCTAAAGGTACAACACCTCAATGCTGAGACGTGTAGCAAACAGCAAAGAAAGTTCTTGGAAGTTGTTGGCTCTTTTGAACACAAAATCTCAAACTTTGGTTAAGTTTAGTTCTTCACCTTCCCTGAAACTGATTTTGTGTATAAATCTAGAGCGACATTAAGGGTGTAAAGAAACGGCAAACACATCAAGACAAGAGGGCGGAAGTAATTGCTCCATCTTAACTTTGATCTATAGTAAGTATGCTGCCTGTTTTCCTTCTTCATTTTCTTCATCAAATTACGACTAAATTTTATAGTCCAAATAATCGCGTCTTACAAGTTTAATTCTAGCTAGTGACAATGTATTAACTGCTTTATTTGGCATGTGTAGTTCTGACATGTTAGCTGCTTGTGAACTTCTAAACTCAATTCATGTTCACATAATGCCATATTAAATCATTGATCTTGATGTGTATGTAAAGAATATCTACATAAGTTTGTTATAGGCAGTAGCAAACTTACCATAAATCCATACTTATTCAAATCCTGCTAATCCTGATCAGCTGAGTTTGGTTGGCTGAGCAAGAAGTAGCCTCAGCTATATATAAAAATTGCCGGCATTATGTCACAGGAAATTCAATTAGCTTCTACTGAGAATACAACTAATAATCAGGTAACATCCAAATTTTGGAATTTCCGTTTGCAACTTTGGCATATTTGTGTGTTTCTTGGCTAAGTTTGTTGAAGGTCCACAGATGTCAAAGGGAGGAGAAGACAGTGTCACTGTTGAAATTGAAGGATTGCTTGAAAATTTGAGCAACACCACTCAATCTAAGCCCCAAATATTTGAAGTGGATGCTCGGTTGCGCCTAGTGAATGAAAAGGATTATGAACCGAAAATAGTGGCTATCGGTCCCATTCATCGAGGGAAAGATCATCTGAAGATGATGGAGAAGCACAAACTGAGGTATCTTCAACAACTTCTGCATGGAAGACCTGATCTGAGCACAGACAAATTGATAAAAAAACTAAGAGAAATGACAGAAATGACAGATGAGTTTGTGAGGATGCTGCTTCTTGATGGCTGCTTTGTCATCCAGCTCATAAGAAAGCATAAGCATATCTCTAACGAGTCCACAGAAAATGACCCCATCTTCGAATCTAAGACACTCACCCAAATCATACATGATCTGATGCTGTTTGAGAACCAGCTCCCTTTCTCCATCTTGAACCAGCTCTTCGACATGACTAAAACAGAAAATCCAGATGACAATCTATGCCATCTTGTTGTGTTCTTAGTTAATGACATGTTTCCATGGTCGAATGTCTTAAAACTCGATCCATCATCACACAAAAACCTGCATCCTCACCATCTTTTAGGCCTAATATACCAATGTTTCACTCCATTTTCGACTAAAACTCCCTCCAAAACTAAAGATAGGAAAGCAGAGCACTCATCTGTCCACATAAACTCTGCCTCAGAGCTGAAAGAGGCCGGGATTCGCCTAAAAATCTAAAATAACAGCATCACTTTTGAGGCAGGGTCCTAGAATTCCCACCTTTGAAAGTTTCAGGTGAAACCGAGTCCCTTCTAAGGAATTTGATGGCGTACGAGCAGCTTTGCCTTGGTGATGATCATCCAAACCACGTGACAGACTACGCATTTTCATGCATTGTCTCATTAGATCAACCAAAGACATTGAAATACTGCGACGCAGAGGGATCATTAGTAACTACCTAGGAGGCGACAACAATATTTATCAAATGTTTGATAGATTGGGGACAAACTTTCTCCTATCATCAGACTCTTGTTACTCCGATGTTTTCCTGAGTTTAAACAGACATTGTGATCGTAGGCACAAGAAATGGATGGCTAAATTGAGGCGAAAGTATTTCAATAGTCCGTGGTCGGTCATCAAATTTCTTGCTGCTACACTGCTGCTGCTACTCACCTTAACACAGACTATTTTTTCTATACTTTCTTTCGAGCACAGAAATGATGTAATTAGAGGGCGTTTCGCTTAAATGTGATTCAACTATGTATTTTGGGGAAAAGCAGTCTTTTGTATTTGCAGTCCTTTGTAATCTTTTGAATTATTTATCTAATCTAAAATATTTCAGTAAAAATCTCTCCCTCTTTAGAAATTTTTCTTCTATCATAGCAAATTTTTTACACAAAAACCTTTACCTAAGCACTGCAACACTTGATCAATAGCACATAAAACATATATTCTTATTGTGGGAATACATATATAGCTTTAATAATGTTGTTCATACATTATTAACTGAATTTAATAATGTTGTTCATACATACATGAGATAGCTTCATTTGTTGTTAGCATGCAAAAGAAAAATGTGGTATGAATTTTTAAACTTTACTAGTTTTACAAGATAAACAAAATTTTGTAACTTACTAGATTAGCAGGGAATTTGAGAAGCTTATTTGCGTAGCCTTAGGGGGTGTTTGACTAAGCTTATTTTAGAGAGCTTATAAGTTCCAAGAGCTTATAAGATGTTTCAAGAGCTTATAAGAGGTAGTGTCTCAAGTGCTTATAAGTTGTTAAAGTGTTTGGATAATTGATCTTATAAGCTAGAGAAAGATCGTGAGTTAGAGAGAGAAAATCATAGTTAGAGAGATAAAATTGACGAGATATGAAGTTGATAGTGTATATGTAGCAAATAACGAACTATAATAAGATTATTTTGGTAAATTTATGATTGCTTATAAGTTTATGAAAAAATAAGTTAGGGTTGACCAACTTATTTTTAGGGGAGGTTATAAGCTGTTTAGGAGCTTATTTTGCCAAACACTTTGCAACAACTTATAAGCTCCTAAATAGCTTATAAACTGTTTTAAAGAGCTTATAAGCTCAGCCAAACACCCTTTTAGAGTTACTGCTCAGACTATAAAACTTAAGATAAAATTTATTATATTAACTTTTCATGATAGGATGGATTGATAAAAATAATCAAAGTTAATCCACCGTTTAATTTGATGGATTAATGATGGATATATTAATTTTGAACTTGTTTGACAATCATATCATTCAAATAGTCAATTCTATATTTTATCAATCTGTCTTATCATGAAAAGTAAACGTCCCCTTATCTTGGTCGCTAGTTGCAGTTGATTCCCTCACGATATTTATATTTAAATAATTTTTTCCCCTTCTTTGCATTATTGTATTGACAAAGTGAACGCTAGGTGTAAGTTAGCAGAAATTATGGTATTCACAAACTGAATTTTGTAACAGAAATTAAGTCATTTTCCAAGAAATTTCCCTAAAAAAACAACTTATAGTTAAGAAAAGTTTATTCAAAATTGCATGATGGATTATTCATCGTGTTTCATAGTAAATTACCTTAGCTATATGTTTTAATCCTAGAATTTAGCTAACAGAAGAAGAAGAAAAAAAGTGGAAAATAAGATCCTAAACTTCAACTGATATATACAATTGGAACTGTTTTTGTCTAATATGAAATGTGATAAATGTAATTAGAATTTCACATATGAACATATCATCAAGTTGACTTGTTCAAGGCTTATTGGTCTTCTCTTGAGGTCTTGCCTCAGTTCGGTTGGAAAATGAAGTCTTTTATTAAGGCAAGTGTGAAGTTACAATGCTGCTGCTGAAACTTCTTTATCTAAACAATAATTTACATCTCTTATGCTTCTTCATAGGTACAAACAATTGAAAGCTGGGACCTGTACCAAACACCAAATTTCTTGGAAGGTTAGCTCTTTTGAACACAAAATCTCAAACTTGGAATATAATTCGACAAAAGGTATTTAAAGGGGATCCATGTCCTTTGTTAGAGTTGGTTAACTCTGACTAAGTCTCCTCATTTTAAGGAGTTAGTTATTTTTAGTGTTTTGCATTTTCTTCTCTTTGGTGTGCAGATTACGACATGTTTCGCGGGATGCGATGGTAACACACTGAAGAACACAGAAACAGATCACTAGAGATCAGGGTGGACTAAGTCTGTTCAATTCCTATTTTCCAAGAACAAGTCATGCAACTAACCACCACGACTTAGTCACTCCCTAGTGGGCCAGATTGTGGTCCATTACATGCAATCGAAGGCCTCTCAACTCCTATAAAAGGAGAGGCAAAACGACAGCAAAAAGTGTGCAATCCTTGAAGAAGTATCTGAAGATCTGTTTATATTGTTGAGTCTGTTTTAGTAACATTTTCAATATCACACAAGTGTTTTAACTTCTAATGATGTTAGAAGGTTGTTCTTATTAGTACAGTAGTGTGAGGAAATCTTTAATAGTTTTCATATATCTTGAGAGATAGATTCTTAGCTTTTTCATAGATCTCGATAGATAGCTTTTGTGCTCAACTTTCCGACTTTATCTTGTGATAAAGTAGTGAGTTTTAACGTTCCCGTAAATCTTATAGTGAATAATTTAAATCATATTGGCATCTGATTATAATTTTAATCGTAGAAAAAGTTTACCAGTGTTCTTCAAGTTTTAATTCATTTGTTTTACTACGTGTGTGGATAACGATCTACATATGATTTTGTGTTTAGGCGAGGCAACATTTTCAATTGGTATCGAGCTTACACTCGGTACACCGAGTGAGATCTGTCGGTATCTTCTTTGTAATTTCGCCGTGGATTCAAACAATGCTGGTTATTATCGACCACCAATCTTGGATGGATCGAATTACTCCTCTTGTAAGACCAGAATTCGCTCATGCATCAAGTCCATTGATGTCAAAGCATGGCAGTCCGTAGAGAACAGATGGTCAGTCCCAAAGACCACTGATGTTTAGGGCGATGTTACTCCAAGACCGTCTGCACAATGGATAAGAGATCAGGTTGACGACGCAAACTTCAACGAGAAGGTCCTAAATGCCTTTTACGCATCTGTGGACATGACGATGTTCAAATTGATCAAGAACAGCGCGTCTGCGAAAGATGCATGAGATGTTCTTCAACGACATTGTAAGGGTGATACAAGTATAAAGGAGTCTCGACTTCGCATCCTCACTTCAAATTCGAGAATATGAAGATGGGAGAAGAAGAGAACATCAACGACTACACCAAGAGGATATTGGATATTGCCAATGAGTGCAAGATCTTGGTGATGTGATAAGTAACAAGTTCTTTGGTGTCCAGGCTCTTGAACCTTACCCGCAAGATTTGAGATGAAGGTCACGGCTATTAAAACATCTCAAGCAGTTGCGACCATTGAGTTCATGGATCTCATGAATTCACTCAAGACATCTGAGATGAACGGAGGAGAAAGGTGCAATCAATAAGAAGCGGTTGTTGCCTTCCATCTTGGCGCAACATCCGATGGAACATCGCGGAGATAATTGAGTTGGATGATGAAGAGTGCAGGAGATCAAAGTGGCGATGATGTTGCTCTAATCACCGGAAATTCAACAATATGGTAAGGAAGATGAACAAGGAGAAAGTTCAAGCCAGGCCTATGGATCAAAATCATCGAATGGTAGAATATCCGTCTTCGAAACCTCAAAGCTTCACTCCACCAAGGCCAGTGAGGAAGTCGTTTTCCTCAGACACGTTTAGGTATGATTCCTCTAACATTGAAGGTATCCAATGCCGTGAATGCAAAGGGTATGGTCACTATGCAAACCAATGTGCGAACACGCTAAGAAAGAGAGGAAAATCGTACTGGGTATCATGGAGTGATGACGAAGCTGAGTTATTCGAAGAGGTAAATAATGACAGCGACGCTGCGGCCAGCCCTGTTGCCACAGCACTCCATGTCGTGGTTTTCAGAACATTATCAGACGATGAGGAAGATGCAGTCACTTTTGATCCAGTATCAAACATGTATGGTCTCGACTATTATTCAAGTTTGTTTTGCTTAAATGCTCTTGTGAATGATATAGATTGTGAGGCGAGTATGATGAAGACAATATCTCCATAGTACAAGAGTTGAAGAAACTATACGACGAACTACTTAAAAATGGAAAAGACAAAATCGAGATCTTGAGCTCACATCAAGAGAGAATCGAGGTGAAAGCATCTCGACTAAACTTGAAGTCTTGGTAACACAAAGGAAGTCGAACTAAACAAGGTGACTTGTCAACTTGAAGTGGCACAGAGTGCGTTCGAGAAAGTGGAACAGTGCGTCTAAATTAGATGATGCTTTGTTAGTGGGTAAAGCAGATACTCTTGGTTTAGGTTTTACTCATGTTTCTAACTTTATTGTTCCCACAATTGTTGCCACAAATGGAAACCATTCGTTAAAGAAGGTGAACCAGTACATAGGGTAAAAATGACACGAAGAAAACATAGAAAATACGTATGTCATTACTGCTCTACACCTGGTCACATTAGGCCTTTCTGTTATAAACTGAAGGCTGATTTTAATGGACATAGGATGATGCCTAGGTCATGTTATAAGAACACATCTGTGCACAGACCCCAGAATTGCTCTACACACACTGCATCAAACACGACCAACAAAGGAACTGACTCAAAGAAAGTTTGGGTCAGGAAAGATGAAGTTAAATGCCATGTTGTTTACACTGCATTGAAAACTAACATTTCAGGTTTATGGTATTTTGATAGTGGCTGTTCCCGTCACATGACTGGTAACAGAAGTTGTTTGTCCAACTACGAGTCGTATGACGGGGGTAGTGTATCATTTGGAGGTGGTTCTAAAGAAAAAATTATAGGCAAATGATTCCTAAATATCCAAGGTTTACCTAGCTTCAAGAATGTCTTGCACGTATAAGGTTTAATGGAAAATCTTATAAGCATAAGTCAATTATGTGACGAAAAGTTGCAAGTGAAATTTGACAAAGATTCTTGTGAGGTCTATGATGGTAAGAACACATGTCTCATGAAAGGACAAAGGTCACCGATAAGCATTATATGGTCGACGAGACAAAGTGCAATAAGGCACAAATTGATGAGAGTGTGTTATGGCATCAAAAGTTAGGACATACTAACTTTAGAAATCTTGACAAGTTGAACAAAATGGAAGCGAAGCGTGGACTACCCAAGTGGCGTGTTGGAAAGTTGGTGCGTGGTGATTGTCAAGGGAAAATGGACCCATGTTCCCCATGTCTTTGTTGTACAACATAGCGAACAACACTATGGTACAACCGCTATTTTGAATTTCACATGGACTTAGTAGGGTGCATCGAGATCGAAAGCTTGGGTGTGAGAGGTATATATATGTTATTGTGGATGATTTTCAAGGTACACATAGACATTCTTTTTCGAGAAAAATCAGACACGTTTGAAACGTTTAAAATCCTCTTTGCTAGAATCTTTAACATGTTTGGTGTTCAGTGTCGAGGATCCGATCGGATCATGGAAGAGAGTTCGAAAATATCTCTTTCACAAATTTTTGAGAAAAAGGAATTTTCAAGAATTCTCTGCGGCAAAAACACCTCAACAAAATGGTGTGGTGGCGCAAGAACGAACTCTAATGGAAGTGGCACGAGTTATGTTAAGCTCAAAAGGTTTGTCCAAACGTTTACGGTAGGTATTAACACCTTGATCATATTAACAATCGCGTGAACATCCGACCGTGTTCCTTCAAAACCCATATAAAATTCGAAAGGAATGAAACCTAATCTCAAATATTTTCACGTGTTTGGGTGTGTTTGCTACATCTTGAATGATAGAGTATCTCACCAAGTTTGATGAGAAAGGCGATAAAGGAATTTTAGTAGGGTACTCTAAATAGTCAAGCATACCGTGTATATAATCCGAGATTACGGACCATTCAAGAGTCCGTAAATATTGTTTTTGATGATCTTGCTAATCTCGCAGTGAAAAGGCAAGATGAGAATGTGGCTGAATTGATAGAAGATTCAGAGAATCATGTTCCACAGGATGTTAGGAGCGGTGAGATCACACTCATGAAGCCACAACCACTGGAACATCTACACGGACATCTGAAGGTTCGGTGACACGGAGGATGAAGTCGGCCGCGTCCAACAACAAGAAAGGCGAGATCCTCCAGGAAGAATATGTAAGAATCATCCAATCTCTCAAGTCATAGGTGATGTTCAAGATGGTATTCGAACACGAGGTACAACAACATTGAACTACAGAGAGATGGTATGTTTTTCATCCACATGTGCTTCAATGCCAGGTTTTATATATTTTATCTCTAAAATTGAGTCTAAGAACATAAAACAAGCCTTGGGTGATGAGTTCTGGGTCGTTGCTATGCATGATGAACTTAACCAATTTGTTCGAAATGATGTGTGGTATCTTGTTTTGAGACCTGTTGACAGGAATGTTATCGGAACAAAGTGGATTTTCAAGAACAAATCGGACGAATTTGGTGTCATAATTCGCAACAAAGCCAGACTTTTCACACAAGGATACACTCAAGTGGAAGGCATAGACTTTGACGATACATTTTCACCGATTTCACGCATTGAGTCCATAAGGTTGCTGTTCCGACCAAATTGTTCTACTTAGTCGCTCGCAATAGCACGAGGTCCCTATAGAATGGTAAGGTCGACCCAAGTCGAATCTCTTGAGGAAGACTTAACAGGGCTTATGATGTGTTACGATAAAAGCAATAAATCTAAATCCTAAACTTGATTTGGGGTGATGATTAACTAAGATTAACATGAAAATTAAACATGCAAAGCGATTCAACGATAGTTCAAAGCGATTCAAACGCATGGGAATAATTCAAGTGTGAGATAAACTAGGGTATTAGGGTTTTCGCCTTGATTAATCGATTATTGCTTGATCAAGAAATCTACCTATTCATGCAATATTCAAACCTCAATCCAAACACTCGACTTTCGTTCCGTGGATTAAACCTAGGTTATCAAATTTCACAAATACATAAACTACTAGAGTTCCGTTTCCGGTAACCTCTAATCCAATCTATTCCTATGATGCAACGTATCTATCTCTCGATAATACACGAAACATACAAATAAAATAATGATTAATCAATTACCAAATTCCTATCATGCACGTATCTATCTCTCGATAATACACGAAACATAAATAATTGATAGAGATCAATCACTCAACAATAAACCCTAGGTTTCAATTGGTATTCTCAATCAAACAAATCATCAATTAATCAATTTGAATCACCCAACCCTAGAAAGGAATTAGTTCATGCTCGTCTCACGATTCAAACAATTAAAATCGATAGAAATCATTATCCGATAATTGATGAAGAAAATCGAGTAACAAGTCTTACAATCGTAAATGTGGTTGATGGATTTCTCGATCAAATGTCTTGAATCAATGCCAAATGCAAAGAGAATTACAAGGAAAACAATCACGAACAATCGCGTGGGAGAAAAATGAAAGCGACGAAAGAAAAACGAAAGCGTAAGAATGCGTCTAGGGTTTCACGCGTTACACTTATATATATTCGTGGAAATTCACGCCCATGGCACGGACGGATTCCCAACGCGGACGCGAGGTCTTCAAACCAGGCAAATAATGAGAACCAGTAGCGACGAGCGTACTCGCCAGCCGGACGCGGGGCGCTAGGAACGGAGGCCGGCGCGGGCGCATGCGGCCGGGCGCGCCCTTCTCAGGCGGACTCGCGATTGGCGCCAGCCGGGACGCGATGCGCGCCGACGCGGCGTCTTCTGAAACTTCAACTGACGCCCGCGGGCGCTCTCTAGCGTCGGACGCGGCGTCTCTCTGGACTACATCACTCGGGATACCCAGCGCCGGACGCATTCTAGCGCCGGACGTGGAATGTCTCTGGACGATCTCAACTCCGCGCCCAGCGCCGGACGCGGGCCTTCACGCGGGCGCTCCACCTTTGCCAGACGCACCCAGCGTCGGCTACGCCGAGTCCGGCGCTTGGGTGCGTTTTTAAGCTCCAAATGTGTAAAGCGCGACTTTCCCTACACAAAACAAAACAAGCATGATTCCAATAAAAGATATTCAAACTTAAGCATATAGGAACCAAAACGTAACAAACAAACAAAGAAAAACACAACAAAAACATGCAAAACAGTTGCTCCTAGCCATTGCATGTTATTTGAACATCAAGCTATATCAAATGGATGTCAAATGAGCATTCCTAAATGGTGAACTCAAAAAAGAGGTATACGTCGAACAGCCCAAGGGATTTGAAGATCCACATAAGCCTAACCATGTTTTCAGGTTAAAGAAAGCATTATACGGTCTCAAGCAAGCACCGAGAGCATGGTATGGTTATCTAACAAAGTTGTTAATTGATTTCGGTTTGTTCGAGGGAATGCTGATAGAACATTGTTTATAAAACGAAATCAGCACAACATTCTTATCACGCAAATTTATGTCGATGATATGATAGTTAGATCTACCTCACAAACAATGCTTGATGAGTTTGCAGGTGCCATGTCGTCTAAATTTGAGATGAGCATGGTAGGAGAACTAATGTATTTCTTAGGTCTCCAAGTCAAGTAGATGGATGATGGAATTTTCGTGTCCCAAAGCAAGTATCAAGAGGATATGGTTAAGAAATTGATTTGGAAGGAGCAAAGCATATGAAAACGCATGATGGGGTCAAGTGACAACCGACCGGAGATGATCTTGGAGAAGATGTTGACCCAAAACTCTACGGATCAATGATAGGAAGTCTCTTATATCTCATGACACACGACCCATTTAATGTTCGTGTGTGTGTTTGCGCCAGTACCAAGCTAAGCTAAAATTTCACATTTAAAAGGTCATCAAACGTGTTATCGGTATGTTTCGAACCTTTGGACCTTGGCATTTTCTTTTCAAAAGACACGAACACAAATTTGGTTGGATTTAGTGATTCGGATTGGGTTGGGGATCTTGATAATAGAAAGAGTGCAGTGGGGCTGTTTTATCTTGAAAATAATTTGGTGTCTTGGCATAGTCGTAAGGAAAGCTGTGTTTCTCATCTCCGAGGCGGTAGTACGTGTGTGCGGGAAGTTGTTGTACACAACTCCTTTGGTTAAAACAAATGCTTAACGACTATGGTATTGTGAGCACTGAGCTTTTGGTATACTGTGATAGCATAAGTGCAATCAATATCTCTAAGAATCATGTTCAACATTCTAAGGCGAAACACATAGATATACGACACCACTTTATAAGAGATTTGGCGGAGGATGAGGTAATCAAGTTAGATTATGTAAAAATCGAAAACCAAATCGCTGATATTTTCACAAAGCCCCTAGATCACGAGAGGTTTACGAGTCTTCATAGATCTCTTGGTCTTTGCTCTCGCCAATAAGCTTGAACGAATTTGTTTGTATCACAAAAATTGAAATATCTGAAGGTGATACAACTGTCTATTTGATAACACTTACTGTGTTAAGGTTTGTTATCTAACATGTTCTCCTAACAGACAGCTCAACATGATGAAGAATATTTAGTAATACAGAAAAATACCAAAGTAGTTTAGGGGACACGACGTTCGCAACGACGATGCTACTTTACAAAACGGTGCAGCCATGATTGCTTGCGAAAGCCTGTAAACAGTGCAATCGAATTTTACATGGGACTGTATTTATATAGTTTATTCTGATAAAATGAGCCTATGTTTACGGAGATATTATGATAACAACCTATGAAATACCCCTATAAATCCGTGTGTAGTCCCAGAATTTTCAGAACATCCGTTCCTTTGATCCCCTATCTTTTTGGAGATATCAGCGAAAAATTGGTTAAGTTGGTAACACATTTATCATAATCTAATTATATCTCAACTAATCCCCATTTGTCTCCTATTTTTGTGGCGTTTTATTCTGTGTTTTTTTTTCCTTGAACTAGGGTTTGGTAAATGAGATATATTTGGATTTATGTTAAATCAACTGCATGCCTATCCACTTGACCGAGACTCTACGTATAAAGCTTTCACTCTGACATGATCAAATCACTGATCAAATCACCGAGCTCTCTACCCATTGCAAAGGCTGAAAAACTTCTCATTTTATCCTTTTCATATATTTTGGTACGTTTAACCATTTTCTCTCCAGAAAAATAGATCCAGCCATATCTGCCTTGCTCGCGGGACTTGTAAATTTTCTGGAAAGCTCTCCCGAACTTCAACAGGCATTGGCGGCAACCCAAACACCATCCGCGACACCTGGTCCCAGTGCGACGCCGATGGATGTACCGGAGAAGGTTCTAGCATTGGAGATAGAACCGTTAAAGGCGATCCCTATTCAGACCATCTATCCCGAAGTAGGTGAGCCATCGAAACATACGGAGAAGGGAAGAAAGGAAAAGGGCAACCGTGCCAACAAGAAGGTCGGGCGTATACCAAGCCAACCACGTCGAGGAGGCCGGGCTCACCGGTTCACATTGACATTACGGTGAATCATCGAAAAATTCTCCACCGTCAAAGGCCCAGAAAGAAAATGAAGTTCCACCTCCCAGAGAACCTACTCTAGAATCTGGCGACCCTCGTGATGGCCAGACTGCTACTGAGACATCCTCCGAATCACAAGAAGAAACATGGGTATCCCATAGTGACTCCTCAGATCCTCAGGAAGAAGACATAGGTTCGAAACCAAAAGAGCACGGCCACCCGATTCAAACTCCGGTGATGACGATGTTTCACTAGGTGAAATTCTCACGGAAGCTAAAGAGAGAGCAAGGAAGAAGGGCAAAGAAAAGAAATGCAGTGCATGACTACGGATCCACTGTTCGCCTCTTGTTCCCACATGGCTCAACCATCTGTTCATTCATTGTTCCGACAACATCTCCAACTACTGATCCACCGGCACCTCCGAGTCCCTACTCTGAGGAAGAAAATTGGGACTCAAGTTCAGAGAACACCTCTACATTTGTTGACTCGGATATTGAGGTGGAAAGAGCTCTCTTTCAAGTTCTACACAAAAGAAGGCCAAGCGTTGGGAGCAATTCATGCACTTAAAATGCTTGAATGAGAGGAAAATTGATGAGGTAACCTTTTCTCGGACAACCTTGTTGATTTTCTTAAGGAAAAAGGGCTTATGAACACTTCATCACGGCTATATATCCCTATCAGAAGAATGTTATTAGACATATCTATGCTAATATGGATAAGTCTTTCTTGATTGCACGTCGAATAAATACTGCAAGGTGTATTTCAGACGTAAAATTTTTAACATTTCTGCGTGCGAAATTAATGCATTCTTTGGGATAGATGAGTTGATTAACGATGTGGTTGTTGAGGACTATGATCTAGTAGTAGAAGAGATCACAGGTGGGAGAGTCAGGAAGTGGAAAAATCCGATGTCAAGTGGTAGCCTGACATATCTCCACTCTGTTCTCTACAAGATTATGACATCAAACTGGATCGTGTCCTCTAACACTACAGTTGTGACAATGCCCCATGGTGTGTTGTTATATAAGCTGGGAAAAGGGATCCCATTCAACCTTGGCAAACTGATCGTGGAACAAATTGGATCTATTGTTGCTCGACAAAATCCTGGATTACTGCCATTTCCTTCACTGTTATATCAACCGGTAAAGAAACAAGGTCTCCCCAATGGAGCCCGAGATGCACTTTTTGAATACTTTCAGCACTTCACCATTAGCAATACCTTGTTCTCGGGTAATAAACTTCCTAACATTCCTTGGTCTAACCCTTCAAAAGGGACTGACGAACAGGTTTCGGAAGCTGCTTCCAAAGAAATGGTGACGCTTCCAAAGTCTACAGTTCATTCCATGCTTGAAAGCATTACAAAGCTGGAACAAACCTTCTTGGAAAGTCTTCGTAGTGCACGCATCGAGATAAATGATTTGAAGATAGATCTATTGAGCATTCTTTCTTCCCAAAAAGGGGGAGTTGAGGTAGGGGGGCAGTAGCATCTAGGTGTGAAGATATGGAGGAGGACTGACTGAAAGTGGAAGTGGAACTTTGATCTTTGCAGAACTATTTTTTTTTTTTATCTTTGAACATGTTTAAGACAGGTTTCGTTGGTTGATGATGCTGGACATCGTATGCTATTTTGCTTGGTATTTATGCTGATCGATTACATGTTTTTGATGCAATGTCTGCTGTTTTTGTTGAATGGTTTCTGCTCTGATGGTTAATATGTTTGGCTGATTGTTGCTGAATATGTGGCAGGAAATGTTTTGATGATATTTGTGTAAATAGGGGGAGAATGTTTACATGGGGAGTGTATTCTGTTTTATGTATATATTTGGGATTCAGGGGGAGTACTGTATATGCTGTAAATTGTTTGTATATGCATGTTTTGTGAAGAAATACAAAAAGTGGGAGTTTGTTAGAGTTGGTTAACTCTGACTAAGTCTCCTCATTTTAAGGAGTTAGTTATTTTTAGTGTTTTGCCTTTTCTTCTCTTTGGTGTGTAGATTACAACATGTTTCGCGGGATGCGATGGTAACACACTGAAGAACACAGAAACAGATCGCTAGAGATCAGGGTGGACTAAGTCTGTTCAGTTCCTATTTTCCAGGAGCAAGTCATGCAACTAACCACCATGACTTAGTCACTCCCTAGTGGGCCAGATTGTGGTCCATTACATGCAGTCGAAGGCCTCTCAACTCCTATAAAAGGAGAGGCAAAGCGACAGTAAAAAGTGCGCAATCCTTGAAGAAGTATCTGAAGATCTGTTTATGTTGTTGAGTCTGTTTTAGTAACATTTCCAATATCACACGAGTGTTTTAACTTCTAATGGTGTTAGAAGGTTGTTCTTTTTAGTACACGAGTGGTGTGAGGAAATCTTTAGTAGTTTTTATATATCTTGAGAGATAGCTTCTTAGCTTTTTCATAGATCTCGATAGATAGCTTTTGTGCTCAACTTTCGACTTTATCTTGTGATAAAGTAGTGAGTTTTATAATGTTATTTGTAAATCTTATAGTGAATAATTTCACCATATTGGCATCTGATTATAATTTTAATCAGAAAAGTTACTCAGTGTTCTTCAAGTTTTAATTTCATTTGTTTTACTCGTGTGTGGATAATGATCTACATATGATTCTTCAAGTTTTAATTTATTTGTTTTACTACGTGTGTGGATAGCTTTTGTGTTTTGCATACATGAGACTTCCTACGGTGAGCGTAAGGAACTTGTCTCATTTCCTCTATCTCGCTGCGGTCATGGGTGATTGCGTCTTGAATAAAGGAACGCCATGTCCGAAAGGTAGCAATCCTTTCTTGGCGGTCCGCATACTAAAGCGAGTAATCACGATATCAATGTAAGGCGCCGAGATAAGCTCAACATTTTCTTCTTGCGATCTCGGTAAACCTTGATCCCAAGAATGTACGCTGCATCTCCTAAGTCTTTCATTTGAAAGCGATCGGATAACCAACTCTTTACGTCGATAACAACTTCACATTGTTGCCAAGTAGAAGGATGTCATCTACATAAAGTCAAGAAATACCACATCACCGTTGACATCTAAACGATACACATAATTTTCGCTAGGCAACTGGGTAAATACATAGGACTTTACCACCTCGTCAAGCGTAAGTTCCATGATCGGGAAGCTTGCTTGAGTCCATAAATGGACTTTTAAGCTTCAAACTAGATCTCTTCACCCTTCACCACATAACCTTGGGTTTCTTGTATATAGATGTCCCTACCTTCCTCAAGGTAACCGTAGAAAAGCGGTTTCACATCCATTGCCAAACCTCAAGGTTGAGTGGGCTGCTATGGTCGGAAGAATTACGATGGACTTGAGCATTGCTACTGTGAAAAGGTCTCATCGAAATCGATGCTCTCAATCTGAGTATACCCTTTTGTAGGGATGACATATGTCTAGCCCTCGTCCCGAGGATCTATCTTGGATATTTAATTCACCATACATTGATTATAAACCTAGCATGCGTCTATTTAATTAATTGCAACACGTGGGGTTTTCTCGTGTTTACCTTTGGATCGAAGAGGTCGATGGAACAAGATGAATGGATCGAGCGGATCGGACTCGTGCTTTGACCTTACGGGTGTATCCGGTAGCCCGATCTCAGCGTCGGTGAGGGCGATCTATGGAGAATGCTTGGAAAATCACCCAATGCTCTCAAGAAGCTCTCGAAAATTCCTCACACTTTTCTTATGATTTTCGAGAATGATAAAGGATTAATAAGCATTAACCTAGACTTTATCTCTTACCTTATATTTATAATGCATTACCATAATCCCACAAGGAAAGGATTTATGCATATCCCATAAATATAATAATATCCTTATAGGATAAAGAGAATAAAATCTATCCTTAGAGACCTATGGGCGCCGATTTTCATGAGCCAGCGGGCTGGATGGGCCGACCGAGGATCAAATGCAAGGAATAAAGATGGGCCTCAAATAAATTAATTATCTTATGTTACGTAGGGAAAAGCATTATGTTAACCCTCGCCCAGGATCCATCTTGGGTGTTTAATTCACCATACATTGATTATAAACCTAGCATGCGTCTATATAATTAAATCGCAACACGTTGAGGTTTTCACGTGTTTACCTTTGGATCTGAAGAGGTCGATGGAACGAGATGAACGGATCGAACGGATCGGACTCGTGCTTTGACCTTCTGGACTGTATCCGGTTGCCCAATCTCCAACGTTGAGTGAGGACGATCTATGGAGAATACACCGGAAAATCACCCGAGCTCTCACAATTTTCGAAAACTCTCTCAAGACTATGAGGGGTGGCCGAAAATTCTTAGTCTCAATATGTGAGCATTAACCTAGACTTTATCTCATACCTTATATTTATAATGCACTACCTTAATCCCATATGGAAAATACCATAATCCTATATGGAAATTACCATAATCCTATATGGAATATTACCATAATCTTAGGATTATTTCCATACTCTCAGGATTATTTCCATACTCTCAGGATTATTACCATAATCTTATATGGAAAGGATCTATGCATATACCATAAATATAATTATATCCTTATGGATAAAGAGAATAAAATCTTGCCAATTGAGCATCATGGGCGCGATTTTCCTCTTGCTACGGGCCTGGATGGGCGGCCAGAGGATCAAATGCAAGGAATAAAGATGGGCCTCAAATAAATTAATTATCTTATGTTCACCCGAACATAAATTAATTTATAAACATTCGATCATGCCACTAGAGAAAGAATGTTGACTTACCCTTTATTACCGAAGTTGAGTCGGGCTTGCATTTAGACATTCTGAATCCCGTATTTAAGATATCGAGCGTCCATTAATCATTTATAGCAATCGATCGCTTAAAGCGATTAATAACTTTATTTCCTTAAGTAGTACCACTCAACCTTATTATTGTACTTGAGTTAACTCAACTGCGGGGTTTAGTACAATAAACCTTTGAGCTCCTTAAGGGGCGTCATCATCCTAGCGGATACGGTGACTCGTCTGAGATAACTAGCGTGACATACAAGATCGCCACCACCCAAGATGCGGAGAATCTTGGGTTAGAACATATAACCTCACTCATAACAAGTCAAAGTGATGGTCGACAACTCATACTCACCTAATACCTTATCGAGGTTTAGATCATCGTAAGTCACCGAGATCTTGGTTCTTCACGGTCGGAAAGAAGAACACATCTCACTGTGATCCTTGATACGCCGGAGGCGCACCGGCGATAGACAAGCAACTAAGTCAAGTCACTTCTTATCTATCTGCAGCTAAACCGACAACTCGTCCTTAAGTCGTCTCATTTGTGAAACTTTTATATCTCATTAAGCTTGACCAATCATACGGACTTACGTGATCTTCTACACCGTATGATCTAACTTATATATGAGATAAGGGGACACAGATATATGCAATCAAGTATTCAATCGGATAGGAGATTGTAATAGTGGTAACGAGAAACATTGTATACAAGCTCAACCAAAGCGCTTTCAAGATACAAATCCAACAATCTCCCACTTATACTAAAGCAAACTTTTAGTATACAATGTGTCTTTCTACTAGCTATTACAAACAACCATCACTTTGCTTCTCCCACTTATACAAAAGTTTCCTTTCTAAGTGGGTGCCATCAAGCATAATCAAGTCCTCTAACGTGTCCATCGTAGACTTTTTGCGGCAGGCTCTTCGTGAATGGATCGCTAGATTTTCCGTCGTATCAATCTTTTCAATCAAGACGTCACCTCGTCTAAGGATTTCTCGTATGACATGGTACTTTCTCTCTATGTGTTTAGTCGCCTTGTGGGTCCGTGGTTCCTTCGAGTTTGCCATCGCACGAGTTATCACCGATGAAACTATGATACTCTTGGGCAAACCAGTACCACACCTAGATCCATGAGGTGGTTCTTGAACAAACAGACCTCCTTAGAAGCCTCCAGGCGGCTACATATTCGGCTTCCATGGTAGAGTCCGCAATGCATCATTGCTTTGCTCCATGAGGATCGGCTCCACCTCCCAAGGTAAACACATAGCCGAGGTTGACTTTTTCTCATCACGGTCACTTGAAATCCAGTGCAGATAACCCAAAGGCATTAGACTATCTCGCATGGTAAACTAGCCTATAATCTCGAGTCCTTTTCGGTGCTTGAGTATATGCTTCGCAGTCCAATGAGCTTGTCGAGGTTAGGCGATATCTAGCTACTATGCCTACCGCATAGCGGATATCGGGCCTCGTGCATAGCATTGCGACATGAGACTTCTACGGCGAAGCGTAAGGAACTTGTTTCATTCCTCTATCTCGCTGCGGTCATAGGTGGCTGCGTTTTAGATAAAGGGCGCCATATCCGAAAGGTAGCAATCCTTTCTTAGCGGTCCGCATACTAAAGCGAGTAATCACGATATCAATGTAAGGCGCACGAGATAAGCTCAACATTTTATTCTTGCGATCTCGGTAAACGCTTGATCCCAAGAATGTACGCTGCATCTCCTAAGTCTTTCATTTGAAATTGATCGGATAACCAACTCTTTCGATCGATAATGACTTCACGTTGTTGCCAACTAGAAGGATGTCATCTACATAAAGTGCAAATACCACATCACCGTTGACATCTAACCGATACACACAACTCGCTAGGCAGCTGGGTAAATCCATGGGACTTTACTACCTCGTCAAAGCGTAAGTTCCATGATCGGGAGGCTCGCTTAAGTCCATAAATGGACTTCTTAGCTTCCATACTAGATGCTCTTCACCCTTTACCACATAACCTTGGGTTCTGCGTCTAGATGTCTCTACCTTCCTCAAGGTAACCGTTTAGAAAAGCGGTTTTAACATCCATTTGCCAAACCTCTAGATTGAGTGGGCTGCTATGGCTAGAAGAATTCGATGGACTTGAGCATTGCTACGGTGAAAGGTCTCATCAAATCGATGCCCTCAATCGAGTGTACCCTTTCGCCACAAGCACGGCTTTAAAAGCGAAACCTCTCCATCGGAATCTCTTCCTCTTGATATCCACTTACTACCTATGGCTTCCTTGCCATCCGGTAGAGGTGTCTTTCATATACATCCATAGCCGTTATGGACTCCGTTTCTAAGTCCATAGCGGTGTGCCATGATCTTGCATCATTATCTTGTATTGCCTCCTTGTATGTCCATGGGTCGATTATTGCATGTTAAATGCTTTGGGACTAAATTCGAAGATTCACCCACGAACATAAATCGCTCGGGTTGACGAACAACCCTCCCACTCTGACGAGGTTCTACAGTACAATGGCAACGGTGGGTGCAGATACTTGTGGTTCTCTAACTTGCACAACTTCATGTGTAGGTACCACATGCGGTCGGTATCTCGGTGGAACTCGACCCACTTCAATTTCTTGAAGTATCGGTGTCGATCCTCCCACTAGACTCGACATCTCGCCTTTGGCCTGTCGGTGGTGGAATACGATCATCTTCTAATTCTTGAAGAATGATTTCAACTTTGGACTTATGATTTTCATATAATCCTCTTCTAAGAATCGGGCATTAGTCTAATAATGACCTTCCGATCCTTAGGACTATAGAATAAACCACCTTTCGTTCCTCTAGGATAGCGATAAACACCTTGCGTCGGATCTAGCCTCCAACTTGTCGACTTTCTTGTTCAAAGACGTGTTTGGATCGCCCATATCCTTATGTGGCTTAAAGCGGCTTGCGCCAAACCACAACTCGAAGCGGGTCTTTTCGGTGACTTGGGCGGTACTAGATTTAGCAAGTATGCCGCGTCTCTAAGGCTTATCCCGAGCGAAATAGGCAATGTAGCATAACTCATCATAGATCTAACCATTTCCAAAAGAGTCCTATTTTTCGCTCGACACACCATTTTCTTTGTGGTGTGCCGGTGAAATCTTGTTGGGATGTAATCCCACACTTCACTAGATAGTCCATAAACTCGTTCTTGAGGTATTCGCCACCGCGATCGAACGAGCGATGACTTGATACTTTACCTCAACTCGTCTCCACTTCCGCCTTAAACTCTTTGAATTTCTCAAAGCATTCGGACTTGCGGTGAAGCGGTATATGTATCCGCACCTTGAGTAATCGTCGATGAAAGTGACAAAATACTGCGTACCTCCACGAGCTCGTGTGGACATTGGTCCACATAGGTCGAATGGACTAATTCAACATTTCTTTGGCTCTATAACCCTTCGCTTTGAAGGTCCGGGTCAACATCTTCCTTCTATAGATTCGCAGATCGGGAGCGGAGTAACCGTGAGATTCCCCAACGCCCATTCTTAGCCGGTCTTTGGATCCTATTTAGATTGATGTGACCTAATCTAAGATGCCGAGAGAAAAGTAGAGTCATCTTTTAAGAAAACTTTGTCTTTTAGGGTTTGATGAAGATCTGACATAGTTATAGGTATTATGTTTTGCGAAATAGTATAAAGCGAATTATATAAGGTGCTACGGATAACCGTCATTTCTTATGATAAATACCACTATCAAAAATAACGAGAATATCCATGAGTAAATAATTTGAAAGCGAAACAAGGTTCATGAAAATCCGGCACATATAAAAGCGTCTTTCAAAACTAAAACTGTTGTCCCAAAACATAAAAAACATCTCCAAGCGCAGCGACTTGACTTTCGCGCGTTGCCCATGGAGATCGTTATCTCGCCATTAAACAGACTCCTTGTCCGCGGGAACCCACGCAGTGTGACAAACATGATCGATTAGCCGTATCTACTACCCAAGAATGGGTAGAACAAGTCGCTAAACATGTTTCGTTACTAAAGCAAACGCGTACCTTGAGCCTTGAGCATAGGGCACTGGCCTTCCAATGCCCGGTCTTACGCACTTGAAGCACTTGCCCTTCTCCTTTGGCTTCTTCTTGAGCCTCCGTGGCAACCATGTTCTTGCTCCCATTACTCTCCCACTATTTCCTCGCCTTTACCACCTTTGGTACCCTTTTTCTATTTCCATTTTGCGATGAAAATTTTGGGCCCTTAGATGTGCTAGCAAGAGCATGTGCTCCTTTTCCCATAACTCCTTCCGCAAAGAACGAGATCATTAAGCAACCGACTAAGTGTAAACTCGGTCTTGCTCATGATCGCATTCACGCGAAAGTTCTCAAAAGACTTGGCGTGTATTGAGGATGATATCGACCTTGGCTTGGCGTCAATACCTCCTCCCGGTGATCAAGACTATCCATGAGATGAGTCGTGTGGAGACATGTTCATGGACCGAACTTCCTTCTTCCATCTTACACGCCAAGATTTCTCTCATTGTGTGGAAGCGGATCGTCGATCCATTGCCCAAACTTACTCTCGAGACTTGACCAAATATCGATCGCGTCTACCATCGGTCGATCTTCAGTAACTGCAAGCCTTTGGACATCGTAGTCATCATATAGCATTTAGCCATATTGTTTGACTTATTCCAAAGTCTGCTTGACTCTCGCTGCTCATTAGTCGACGCGTCAGTAAGGGCATCGGGTTTAGGAGTAGTGAGAACAAACATGTGTTCTTCAGCGATAAGAACATATTCCATGTTTCGTTTCCACTCGATAAAATTTGGACCGGATAACGGTTTTGTGCGAGCATATTGATAATCGCGTAAGAGACATATCTGAAGCGATAATGTAAAACAAATAAGCATACGATCGCAAATAATTCGTAACAATAATATTGTAACCTTTGATAAAACAATATTAATTGAAACCTCCAATCGCCCAAGGAATCCCACATGCAAGCCACGCGTGTGGGCGTTTATGAACCCCCGACTGGACTAAAATATTCCTTTTAGTCGTTTAATTTCAATCCATGTCAACTTATCCTTATGACAAATGAAATTAATGATTGGACCTTTCTAGACCACATCACTATCGCGAAGGACTTGGCGGAAGTTGTACTTGAGGTGATGTCTAAGCAATGATCACAATTTTAACAGCAGAAGATGAATTCTTAGAATTGGTATACCCACTCGGACCATACCGCTTCCAATTCAAATTCTTTTGTTATCTCATTTTATATCTATCTCTAGAGAACTTATGAAAATCGCACACATGCAAGCCACGCGTGTGGGCGTTTACACATGAAACTCCCACTTCCGATAGATTTAAAAGTTTTATTTAGAAATCTCATCTAACAAACTTATGATAAGCAGTGCAAGCAAGCCACGCGTGTGGGCGTTTACTCACGGTCGTCTCACTTTGTTTAGAGATCAAAAGTGGAGGTCTTGACATTTTAATTTGAAAAATTAATTTGTCGAGTTGCTTGCTTAGTCTTTTATTCAAAAGGTTTGTCCATGCAGATCACGTAATCCTAGCATGCTTTTCTATAGAACTCAACATGTAAAACATGCTTCGAGAATTCTAAAATATGCTTGATAAACGCGATAAACCTAGCATGCTTACTATGCGCATCCAATTACGTAAAACACTTAAAGGTTTGTCAACGTAATATAAACATACATAGCATGCTACTTGCATAATTTAAACATCCACGACATGCATATGAGCGATAAAATAAAATAAAACGTTCATCGCGGCCAATCGTGAAACCCGCACATTTAAATCTAATCTATTACATAGATTTACAAAGTGCAATTAAACTTCAAACGGGCCTCGCGTGCAGGCACGGACGGATTCAACAAATGGGCCTCGCGTGCACCCGCACGGACCGGAAAATCTGGAATAGCGGTGCGGGCGGGTCGCCTCATCTTGGCCGGGCCGCCAGGGCAAAGCCCACCGCCCGCCCGACCTTGCGCGCCGCTTGCGCGTGTTCTCGCGGCTACCGCGGTCGCTAACGCGACCGCGACCCGTCGAGCTGCGTGCGCTTGCCACGCCAGAGCCGAACATCCGCCGAGAGATGTCGCCGCCCAGCGTCGAAACTTCGCGACCATGAGTCCGCCGCATGGCGTCGGGTTTCGCACGCCGACCGCGCCCGTCGCCCGCTAGCTTCGCTCGCTCGCTTCACCGGCCGTATCTCGCGACCGCTTCGCTGCGCGCGTGGCGCCGGAGGATCTCGTCGCGTGACGCATGCCGTCGCCCGTGCCCTCGCGATCGCCCTCGCGATCGCGAGGCTCGCTTCGCGAGATACCGTCGAGGGCCGCCGAGACTGTTTTCCCATCGTTTCGTTCTTCGTTCTTTCGTCTTCGTTCTTCTTTACGAGATAAGATTTACATAATAAAATCTAATCTAACCACGGATTTTCTCGTGGTGAAAACAACAACATCCGACAAAATAATAAGCGAGCCACGATGAGCAGCGGATCCACAATTAATTAAACGCAGCGTAATAATCAAGCGTGAATTAATCCAACAGAGCCAAGATTCGATCCCGTGCTCGATACCAAGTGTAGGAAAGCGTATGTTAACCCTCGCCCGAGGATCCATCTTGGGTGTTTAATTCACCATACATTGATTATAAACCTAGCATGCGTCTATATAATTAAATCGCAACACGTTGAGGTTTTCACGTGTTTACCTTTGGATCCGAAGAGGTCGATGGAGCGAGATGAGCGGATCGAGCGGATCGGACTCGTGCTTTGACCTTACGACCGTATCCCGGTTGCCCAATCTCCAACGTCGGTGAGGACGATCTATGGAGAATACACGGAAAATCACCCGAGCTCTCACAATTTTCGAAAACTCTCTCAAGACTATGAGGGGTGGCCGGAAATTCTTAGTCTCAATATGTGAGCATTAACCTAGACTTTATCTCATACCTTATATTTATAATGCACTACCTTAATCCCATATGGAAAATACCATAATCTATATGGAAATTACCATAATCTATATGGAATATTACCATAATCTTAGGATTATTTCCATACTCTCGTGATTATTTCCATACTCTCAAGATTATTACCATAATCTTATATGGAAAGGATCTATGCATATACCATAAATATAATTATATCCTTATGGATAAAGAGAATAAAATCTTGCCAATTGAGCAAAGCATGGGCGCCGATTTTCCTCTTGCTACGAACTTTGGATGGGCCAACCAGGATCAAATGCAAGGAATAAAGATGGGCCTCAAATAAATTAATTATCTTATGTTCACCCGAACATAAATTAATTTATAAACATTCGATCATGCCACTAGAAAGAATGTTGACTAACCCTTTATTATCGAAGTTGAGTCGGGCTTGCATTTAGACATTACGAATCCGTATTTAAGATATCGAGCGTCCATTAATCATTTATAGCAATCATCGCTTAAAAGATTAATAACTTTATTTCCTTAAGTAGTACCACTCAACCTTATTATTGTACTTGAGTTAACTCAACCCGCGGGGTTTAGTACAATAAACCTTTGAGCTCCTTATGGGACGTCATCATCCTAGCGGATACGGTGACTGTCTGAGATAACTAGCGTGACATACAAGACCGCCACCACCCAAGATGGGGAGAATCTTGGGTTAGAACATATAACCTCACTCATAACAAGTCAGTGATGGTCGGCAACTCGACTCACCTAATACCTTATCGAGGTTTAGATCATCGTAAGTCACCGAGATCTTGGTTCTTCACGACGGTCGAAAGAAGAACACATCTCATCGTGATCCTTCAATACGTCGAGACGCATCAAAGATAGACAAGCAACTAAGTCAAGTCACTTCTTATCTATCTTTGCACCTAAACCGACAACTCGTCCTTAAGTCGCGTCTCACCAGGAAACTTTTTATATCTCGTTAAGCTCGACCAATCATACGGACTTCGTGATCTTCTACACAATCGTATGATCTAACTTATATATGAGATAAGGGGACACGAGATATATGCAATCAAGTATTCAAATCGAGATAGGAGATTGTAATAGTGGTAACGAAACATTGTATACAAGCTCAACCAAACTGCTTTCGAAGATACAAATCCAACATGTTCATTGAACATAAATTAATTTATAAACATTTATTCATGCCACTAGAGAATAAATGTTGACTTACCTCTTTATTAGAAGTTGAGTCGGGCTTGCACTAAGACATTCGAATCCCGTATTTAAGATATCGAACGTCCATTAATTATTTATAGCAATCATTGCTTAAAATAATTAATATCTTTAATTCATAGCGGTACCACTCAACCTTATTATTGTACTTGAGCTAACTCAACTGCGGGGTTTAGTACAATAAACCTTTGAGCTCTTAAGGGGCGTCATCATCCTTAACGGATACGGTGACTCGATCTGATAACTAGAGTGACATCAAGACACCACCACCCAAGATGCGGAGAATCTTGGGTTAGAACATATAACCCTCACTCATAACAAGTCAAAGTGATGGTCGAGAACTCATACTCACCTAATACCTTATCGAGGTTTAGATCATCGTAAGTCACCGAGATCTTGGTTCTTCACGACGGTCGGAAAGAAGAACACATCTCATTGTGATCCTTCAATACGCCGAGACGCATCAAAGATAGACAAGCAACTAAGTCAAGTCACTTCATCTATCTCAGAATTTAAACCGACAACTCGTCCTTAAGTTGTCTCGGTTGAAACTTTTATATCTCATTAAGCTTGACCAATCATACGAGACTTACGTGATCTTCTACACATCGTATGATCTAACTTATACATGAGATAAGGGACAGATAAATGCAATCAAGTATTCAATTCGGATAGGAGATTGTAATAGTGGTAAGTGAAACATTGTATACAAGCTCAACCAAGCGCTTTCGGTATACAAACCAACACCTTCGCCACCAGCACGGCTTTAAAAGCGAAACCTCTCCATCGAATCTCTTCCTTTTGTATACCCACTTACTACCTATGGCTTCCTTGCCATCTGGTAGAGGTTTCTTTTCGTATACATCCATAGCTGTTATGGACTTAATTTCTAAGTCCATAGCGGTGTGGCATGATTTTACATCAATGTCTTGTATCACCTCGCTATATGTCCATTGGTCGATTATTGCCTGCTCGTTTCCTGGGACTAAATCCGAAGATTCACCCACAAACATAAATCGCTCGGGTTGACGAACAACCTTCCCACTACGACGAGTGTAGGGAAAACATATGTTAATCCCTCGCCCCGAGGATCTATCTTGGATATTTAATTCACCATACATTGATTATAATCCTAGAATGCGTCTATATAATAAATTGCAACACGTTGGGGTTTTTCTCGTGTTTACCTTTGGATCTGTCGAGGTGAATCAAACGGGATGAACGGATCGGTCGGAACGGAATGATCGACTCGTGCTTTGACCTTCTGGACTGTATCCCGGTTGCCCAATCTACAACGTCGAGTGAGGACGATCTATGGAGAATGCTTCGGAAAATCACCCTTTGCTCTCTACACTATTTTCGAGAATCACACTCTTTTCTCACAAGAGGGGGACAAAAATATTAGGTTAAAATGTGAGGATTAACCTAGACTTTATCTCATACCTTATATTTATAATGCACTACCTTAATCCCATGTGGAAATTACCATAATCCTATATGGAAATTACCATAATACTTTATGGAAATTACCATACTCCCAAGATTATTACCATACTCCCAGGATTATTACCATAATCATATATGGAAAGGATCTATGCATATACCATAAATATAATAATATCCTTGTGGGATAAAGAGAATAAAATCTTGTCACAGAGAGATATAGGGACCGATTTTCTTGCTAGCAATGGGCTCGATGGGCCGACCAGGGGATCAAATGCGAGGAATAAAGATGGGCCTCGAATAAATTAATTATCTTATGTTCGGTCCGAACATAAATTAATTTATAAACATTTATTCATGCCACTAGAGAATAAATCTTGACTTACCCCTTTATTACCGAAGTTGAGTCGGGCTTTCACTTAGACATTCACAATCCCGTGTTAAGATATCGAGCGTCCGTTAATTATTTATAGCATTACATTGCTTAAAATAATTAATAACTTCATTCATAAGTAGTACCACTCAACCTTATTATTGTGCTTGAGCTAACTCAACTGCGGGGTTTAGTCTAATAAACCTTTTGAAACTCAGCAAGGGCGTCATCATCCTAAGCGGATACGGTGACTCGTCTGAGATAACTAGCGTGACATCAAGCATTGCCACCACCCAAAATGCGGAGAATCTTGGGTTAGAACATATAACCCTCACCCATAACGGATCAAGTGATGGTCATCAACTCATACTCACCTAATACCTTATCGAGGTTTAGATCATCGTAACCACCGAGATCTTGGTTCTTCACGACGTCGAAGAAGAACACATCTCACTGTGATCCTTCAATACGTCGAGACGATACCGGCATAAAAGCAACTAAGTCAAGTCATTTCTTATCTATCTCGCAGCCTAAACCGACAACTCGTCTTAAGTTGTCTCATTTGTGAAACTTTTATATCTCGTTAAGCTTGACCAATCATGCGAACTTACGTGATCTTACACACCGTATGATCTAACATATATTAGATAAGGGACACGGATATATGCAATCAAGTATTCAAATCGGATAGGAGATTGTAATAGTGGTAGCAGAAATATTGTATACAATCTCAATCAAACCGCTTTCGATACAAACCAACAATCTCCCACTTATACTAAAGCAAACTTTTAGTATACAATGTGTCTCTCTACTAGCTATTACAAAAACCATCACTTTGCTTCTCCCACTTATACAAAAGTTTCCTTTCTAAGTGGGTGCCATCAAGCGCAATCCAAGTCCTCTAACGTGTCCATCGTAGACTTTTTGCGGCGGGCTCTTCGTGAATGGATCCGCTAGATTTTCCGTCGTATCAATCTTTTCAATCAGCACGCCACCGTCTAAGGTTTCTCGTATGACATGGTACTTTCTCTATGTGTTTTGTCGCCTTGTGGGTCCGTGGTTCCTTCGAGTTCACATCTGCACCGAGTTATCACAAGAAACTATGATACTCTTGGGCAAACCGTGTACCACATCTAGATCCACGAGGTAGTTCTTGAACCATCTGACCTCATAGAAGCCTCCGAGCGGCTACATATTGGCTTCCATGGTAGAGTCCGCAATGCATCGCCGCTTTGCACTCCGTCGGGATACGGCCCACCTCCCAAGGTAAACACATAGCCCGAGGTCGACTTTTCTCATCACGGTCGACTTGAAAATCCAGTGCATCAGATAACCCAAAGGCATTAGACTATCTGCATGGTAAACTAGCTTATAATCTCGAGTCCTTTTTAGGTACTTGAGTATATGCTTCTTGTAGTCAATGAGCTTGTCGAGGTTAGATCGATATCAGCTTCTATGCTCTACCGCATAGTAGATATCGGGCCTCGTGCATAGATATTGTTGGATTTATATCTTTGAAAGCGATTTGGTTGAGCTTGTATACAATGTTTCTGTTACCACTATTACAATCTCCTATCTGAATTGAATACTTGATTGCATATATTCGTGTCCCTTATCTCATATATAAGTTAGATCATACGGTGTGTAGAAGATCACGTGTCCGTATGATTGGTCGCTTTAATGAGATATAAAAGTTTCACAAATGGTGAGACAACTTAAGGACGAGTTGTCGGTTTAGGCTGCAAAGATAGATAGATAAAGTGACTTGACTTAGTTGCTTGTCTATCTTTGCACGTCTCGACGTATTGAATGATCACAGTGAGATGTGTTCTTCTATCCGACCGTCGTGAAGAACCATGATCTCGGTGACTTACGATGATCTAAACCTCGATAAGGTATTAGGTGAGTATGAGTTTCGACCATCACTTTGACTTGTTATGGGTGAGGTTATATGTCCTAACAAGATTCTCCGCATTTTGGGTGGTGGCGGTCTGTATGTCACGCTAGTTATCTCAGTCAGTCACCGTATCCGTTTAGGATGATGACGCCCATAAGGAGCTCAAAAGGTTTATTGTACTAAACCCCGCAGTTGAGTTAGCTCAAGTACAATAATAAGGTTGAGTGGTACTACTTATGAAATGAAGTTATTAATTATTTTAAGCAATCGAATCTATAAATAATTAATGGACATTCGATATCTTAAATCGGGATTCGTAATGTCTAAGTGCAAGCCCGACTCACCATCGATAATAAAGGGGTAAGTCATTCTTTCTCTAGTGGCATGATCGAATGTTTATAAATTAATTTATGTTACGGTGAACATAAGATAATTAATTTATTTGAGGCCCATCTTTATTCCTTGCATTTGATCCATGGGTGGCCCATCCAGCCTGTAGTTGAGGAAAATCGCGCCCCTATGTAGCTCTCTATGGTAGATTTTATTCTCTTTATCCACAGGATATTATTATATTTATGGTATATGCATAGATCCTTTCCATATAAGATTATGGTAATAATCACGAGTATGGTAATCATCTCGGAGTATGGTAATTTCCATAAAGAATTATGGTAATTTCCATATGGGATTATGGTAATTTCCATATAGTATTATGGTAATTTCCATATGGGATTAAGGTAGTGCATTATAAATATAAGGTATGAGATAAAGTCTAGGTTAATGCTTCATTAAAGAGAGCATAATTTTCGTCCATCATCATATTGATATTCTCGAAAATAGTGAGAGCTCGGGTGATTTTCCGGTGCATTCTCCATAGATCGTCCTCACTCGACGTTGGAGATTGGGTAACCGGGATACAGTCCAGAAGGTCAAAGCACGAGTCAATCGTTCCGTTCCGACCGATCCGTTCATCCCGTTCGATCCACCTCGATAGATCCAAAGGTGAACACGAGAAAAACCCCATCGTGTTGCAATTAATATATAGACGTATGCTAGGAATATAATCAATGTATGGTGAATTAAATATCCAAGATAGATCCTCGGGCGAGGCTAAACATATGTTTTCCTACATTGGTATCGAGCACGGGATCGGTATCTTGGCTCTGTTGGATTAATTCACGTTTGATTATTACGTGCGTTTAATTAATTGTGAATGCATGGCTCATCGTGGCTCGTTTTTTTTTTGTTGGGTTTTGTTTTCACCACGAGAAAATCCGTGGTTAGATTAGATTTATTTTACGAATCTTATCTCATAAATGAAAACGAGCAAGAAAGCACGAAAAATGAGGCGATGGGAAAAAGCAGTGTCTCGGGTGACCCTGGATGGTTTCATGCGGCGAGCCTCGCGGTCGCGAGGGCGATCGCGGGCGCGGAGGCAGGCGTGCGTTCGCACAAGAGATCCCTGGCGCCACGCGAGCGAGCTTGCGGTCGCGAGATTCGGCCGTGTGGTACATGGGGCGCAGACCTGCAGCGGTAGCGGCTGCGCAAGCAGCGCCGGGTGTTCTAAGCGCGTAAATGCGCTCAATGGGCCGCGAGCGCTCGAGAAGCGCGGTGGTCGGCGGGGACGACGGCTCGGCGGCCGGGCGGGCGGTGCGGCTGCTGGCGCGGATCTCGGCACCACCGGCGGCTGGCGTGCGTGCTTTCAGGCGCTTCGGCGGCGACCGCGATGGTGGTGGCGCGAGCAAGCGCACGTGAACCTCAAAGCACGCGGTTGGCCGACAACGACGGGCGCAGCGACTCGGCGGCGCTCGGCACTTAGCTCGGCGGGTCGCGGTCACCTTCGCGACCGCGAAGCCCCACGAGCATGCGGCGGCGGAGGCGGTGGGCGCGTGATCGGCTTTGCCTAGCGCTGCCCGGCGCATTGGGTCGACCCAAATTGCACCTGCTTTTACCCATGACCCGTTTTCGGTCCGTGCCCTATGCAACGCGGGTCCGTTGATTGAATCCGGTCTGTGCCTGCTCACGCGAGGCCGTTTTGAATTTTAATTACGTACTTTGCTATTCTACGAATAGATTAGGCAAGAAAGTGCGTGTTTCACGAATGGGCGCGATGAACGCTTTTATTTTATTTTATCATTCATATGCATGTCGTGGATGTTTAAATTACGCAAGTAGCATGCTATGTATGTTTATATTCGTTGACAAACCTTTAAGTGTTTTACGTAATTGGACGCGTATAGTAAGTATGCTAGGTTTATCGCTATTATCAAGCATATTTTAGAATTACTGCGAGCATGTTTTACATGTCGAGTTCTATAGAAAAGCATGCTAGGATTACGTGATCCGCATGGACAAACCTTTTCAATAAAAGACTAAGCAAGTAAACCGACAAATTAATTTTTTGAATTAAAATGTCAAGACCTCCACTTTTGATCTCTAAACAAAGTGAGACGGCCTTGAGTAAACGTCCACATGCGTGGCTTGCTTGCTTGCTTATCATAAGTTTGTTAGATGAGATTTCTAAATAAATTTTTTAAATCTATTGGAAGTGGGAGTTTCATGTGTGGCGATCCACACGTGGCTTGCATGTGCGATTTTCATAAGTTCTCTAGAGATAGATATAAAATGAGATAACAAAAGAATTTGAATTGGAGCGGTATGGTCCGAGTGAGTATGCCAATTCTAAGAATTCATTTTCTTTGTTAAAATTGTGGTCATTGCTTAGACATCACCTCAAGTACAACTTTCCGTGAAGTCACTTCTTCACGATAGTGATGTGGTCTAAGTAAGGTCCAATCGTTAAATTCATTTGTCATAAGGATAAGTTGACATGGATTGAAATTAAACGACTAAAAGGTATATTTTAGTGCAGTCGAGGGGTTCATGTAAGCGCCCACACGCGTGGCTTGCATGGGATTCCTTGGGCGATTGGAGGTTTCATTGTATTGTTTTATCAAAGGTTACAATATTATTCACTGGTGTGTGCGATGGAAGTATGTATGTGTTTTACATTATCGTTTGAATGTCTCTTACGCGATTATCAATATGCTGCTAAAATCCTTTATCGGTCAATTTTTATCGTGGAAGCGAAACGAGAATGTTCTTCTGCAGAAGATAATTTATTTGTACTCCACACCTTTACCCGAAACCTCTAGGCGATTTATCTGCGATGAGGCGCTGAGGAGCACGAAATGGACAAATCGAAGCAGAATGGCAAAGGTGTCTTCTTTTTGGTCACCTATGTGCGAGTCCTGCGACTCCGGCAGTCGAAGATGGAAGATCGACCTACTATGGCTAAATCTTATGAAATCATATGAGATTGAGACGAGAATAACTTGTCATAATTTGTGAAAATCCATATGTCAGAGTTGATGAAGGAAAGTGATTGTGCATGACCATGTAGAGCAAATGATCAATCTCTTGGGAGGCTCTGAGTTGGTTGGAGGATATATTGATGATGTGGTCGAATCGATATGATCCTCAACACTTTGCCCAAATCTTTTGATGACTTCGTTATAAACGGTCCTTTATGATAAGAGTTATACTCTAGATTCATTGCAAGAGGATCTTATAGGAAAAGCGTAAGTGGTAAGGTGCACGATCTTTACGCACCTCAAAAACCACTACTTTATCGAAGATGAAAAGGAAAGTGGGATCGAGGGATGCTAAGCTAAAAGAAGTGGGAAATATCTGAGGGCTCACGGTTTGAAAAAAAGGAGAAGAGGCAAGTGCTTGAAGTGCGGTGAGGCCAGGCATTGGAAGGCTAAGTGCCCCAAGCTCGA
>JAODLM010000451.1:0-81069 GCA_036937905.1 Salvia rosmarinus
TTGTTAAGTTGAGTTCGCATCAGCAATAGTAAGATACGTAATATTCAGCTCAGCTTTGATTTCGTCGGAATTAGAGCGTGTGGAAAAATAAAAAATAAAATATTTGTGTATTATTAAATTTAAAAGTTAATATATTAAATCAAATTTTATCAAAATTTGAATATTTTAGTTGACATTAATACATTTTCGAATATGATTTACACATCTATGTAATTTATAAATTATTATCCATAGATATTGGTTATCAATATATATCGAAATAGAAAAAACAACGGTATAGTAACTCACTTGTTCTTCACTTGATTAAGGTTAGTGATTCTTTCACGCTAAAAGAGAAGATGCAATGTCGTTATTCCCACTCATCAATTTCTCTCTCCTCCCAACTGCCAATGGCACCGAGCTCCAATATTTCATCCAAACCTCAAATAAATAAACCCATTACCATCATCTTTCCAACCACTCACATTCATTTCACCACTTCTCCTCCGCCATAACACCACCACCACTTCCGCCATGTTCACCAATACCAAACAAGCGCAAGTTAGCATGCATCCTCGCTCTTGAACATCAAACATGGGCAGCTGCCTCGACACCAACTTCGCCGAGCCGCCGCCAAAACTCTAACTCCGCCGCCGCCGCATCACAACAGCTGTAACAAGTCACCGCCGCCCGTAGTCTACGAAGAAACCGTCAAAAGTCCTCTCGGACCCCTATTACCAAACACCGGTGCTGCCCAATCAAGATTCTATGGAATGCTCCACCAAAACGGCACATAACAAGCCCGCCGCCGCGTTCGACAGCGACGATCCCTCTGATGTCGACTACGACGATCCACAGCACTCACAGCGAGCTACTCGATGGAAAACAGCGACCCATTGCGTCGGCGGAGGCAGCCAAACGTTTCCAGCGAGGTGAAGAGAAGGTGTCAGGGAGATCTCCGGCGCGAAGGTCGACACGTCTCGGGTCGGGTCAAGGATACAGATCTGGTAGGATTACGGGAGAGAAGAGCGCTCGGGGAGGAGGTCAGAGCTCGCTGGTGACACATTCAGTTCGGGTCGTCGAAAACGTATCTTGATGCGACAAATCATCAGGAAAATGGGTAATTATACGGGTCGAATGGAATACGGGTCAGGGGGATAGGATTCGGAAGGGGAAGGAGGAGGTGAAGAGCCACCGACAAGTAATGAGTTGTTGAAAAGTTCGTGTCCTTGGGTGTTTTATTTTCTCTAGCAAAGTGATCTTTCTAGAGTAATATCAGGGTCAGATCAGGGGTATTTCTGGTATGGAAAAATGGTGGGCCGGAATTTTACTTTTATACTTGTCGCGTTGACGGTAATAAAATCAAAGATTAACTTCGGAGGAAAGATTTATATGTTTCATTCGCGAGGAATTTATTATTTACTCTCCACCGCCTAGATTCCACGATCTACTGTCGGGCCATGTGTAATATTTATGCTATTGTTTTCTTTTTAGGCATGCAATAACATTTATCAAAATGGTATTTCAGTATTTGTATGTTTCGCTCATGCGCCATATTACTGTTTCGCCCTGCGCCTTTCAGATTCCACAATAAATTAGAAAACAAAATAAATATTACCCTAGAACTTTTAAATCACAAACAGAAGACTCAAGAATTGAAACTCATCAAAATCTCTCAACGAAATTCAACGAGATCAGGTGCAATTTTTGTATGAAGGAGGTGTATGATAAATCTAGTGTATGCTAATATCTGATTTAAGAAAAAGCGATAAAACGCGAGAGTTTTTCGTGGTTCGATCGGGAATGAGATACGTCGGAGGTGATGATCCCAATCTTTCAGCTATAATGGATTACAATGAGGTGTATCTAAAAGCTACTAGTATTGATAAGTTCTTAATGGCTGCTTCGACAACATATTTATCGTGTTTGTGGATCTCTAAAGATGTCTTGGATCCGCGATTTGTGGAATCCGATCTCATTTCATGGCGATCGATCTCATTCCATAGCGATCACGATCTCCTTCGTGTGGATCACAGATTGTGACTTGGTCTTGAATAGGGTTTGGATCTTTGGAGAACTTTAGTAGAGCGTCTCCATTAGGTTCGGCCAACTTCGTTTGGGCACTGCCGATTAGCACAGCGGTTGGTAAGTATCCACGTCATAGCCACTCCACCAAATAATCGATGTGACTATCTAGGGTTGGAATTGGAGGCGTATTTTGCGGTGATTGTTGCTGGTGAGGTTGTTCTTAGAAGGTTTCGATCTTTGATGTTAGGGTTGGATTGGTTCGCATGGGTCCATTTGAGTTAGGATCTCGTAAAGCTACAGGTGGGATAGTTTGTTGGGCTGAGTCGCTGGCGTTGGACAGTGTCCGTCCGTGGTGGTGTAGAGTCGAGACACGGATAAAGATATGCATCGGGAGAATCTGAGTCCGGGCACGGGCGGAGATATCGATCAGTCGACACGGGCGGTCGGCACAGACGGAATATAAAATCGGGGAGGATCTTGAGGTCAGGCACAGACGGGATGTCAGATTAGGAGGATGCCAGTCAGGCACAGACGAGTTGTCCGTCGAGAGAATCTTGAGGTCAGGCACGGGCGGATGAGTCGGTCAGGTCACACGGGCGGGCGATATCAGTCTGGTTGATCACGGTTCGACACAGGCGGATGTCGGGTGGGAGGATCTTGGGGTCCCGGCACAGACGAGTTGTCAGTGAGTCAGCACAGACGGCGGCGTCGTCGAGTTGATGTCGGTCAGGCACAGACGGAGAATGTCTGTCGGGGAGAATCTGGGGAGTCAAGTCGGTGATGATTGATTGATTAAGCCGCGTGTCGGTGTGTCTGAGCGTCATCGCGCATGACGGTTGGTGGATGCTCAAATAAATGCGTGCGTCTACCCATATCAAATCGCGATTAGCAGTGGGAAGTTGAAGCAGCGGGTTGGGCGTTCTTTGTACTATAAATAGGCGTATAAGGAAGCTATTCATTTAAGCTATTCATTTGTGAGAGAAAATCTTAGTGCTTTCGAATTTATTCGAGAACTAGTTGACGAACAATTTTCTCTCCTTTGAAAAAGTAAGTATGTATTCTTCTCCTCTACCCGTCTTCTCAGATGGAAACATCTTGTTATACAGTTACTCGGTTGTCCTCATCCCCACGGTGATGTCGAGATTAGGGATTATATGTATCGCCATTGGGTAGGTCGATGGGGATTAGCGCGAGTTCGTGATACCATCTGTTTGGGATGGGTATGGGTTGAGGGATCTTGAGGTCAGGCTGAAGGTGGGTGAAGTAAGATGGCGAAGGAGTATCGTATCCGGGAGGCATGGTACTGTGATCGAGGATAGAGGTACATGGCTCCACTAGGAGGTTCGATCATGGTGTCGTGTAGACTACTGAGTGGCCTTAGGTTTCCTTGGCCCCGATTTTCTAAGAATTCCAGCGTGTTCCGGATCCCCATATGTCGACTAACTTCGAATTCCATTGGGTCGGTGGTGGGGTTAGGGCTCGCTTATTATGGCCTTTATGGGGAGTTACCGGCGAGGGGTTTGATCTGCGATTTTTGGCGTCGAGACTATAGGAGGTGTCTATTCTTGTCTCCTCGGCATACCTTGAGGTGGCTGCCACATAAGGTGTCCCGTTGGCGAAATAGATATTTCCTTTTGTGGTGATGGACATCAGAAGTGCAGTGGGGCCTTGGCAAAATGAAGGGCGTGAGGTCGAGGCCACAGGTGCCTTCGGGGCGAGCTTAACAATTTGGTGAAATTTCTTGTGATTTCACAGGAAACGACTGACGATCTTGGGTGAGCATCATGGGTCGAAGACTTGGGATCGGTCAGGATCACGGGTGAGGCCTTCCCGCTTATTCCTTGTGTTTATATCGATGTGGTCATGTTAACAAATTTTCTTGTTGTGCGATGAAACTCGATCCGTGAGGCTCGGTGGCTTTCCGTCACTGCACATTCACGGCATAAAAGAAGGCGAGGTGGGCCGAGCACGCGGCGCCCGTGGTGGTGCGACCTTAACCCGGTGGTGGCTTCGGTAGAAGTCAGGCACCTGGAGAGGGTACCGTGCCGGATCATGTCACAGTGCCATTTCCGGCTACCCATATCTTCCTGAGTATGGGTTTCTTCTATATTCATACATGTCTCCTTTGTAGTGTATTCTTGATTGTTTTGTATTTCAGGATGTGAGTTCGGTGATGGGGCTGCAACACATTGCGGTACATTAAGGCGTCTACCATTATGAGGCGTCGGAGGAGAGGAAGCGGGCTGCTGGGAGGCCCACGCTTATTCGCTGTGACGAGATCGCGATGTTGCGATGGCGGTTTGCGGGGCGATGCAGCGAGGCTGCTGGCGGAGGCGTGGGCATTGGAGTCGCTCGGGCGAGCTTGAGGCGAGGCGTGACGAAGAAAGCTAGCGAGAGAGGCGCCTGTTTGGCGGAGTCGGGCGATCTTGAGGCTTTCGCCGGCAAACTCGTCAGTCGGGCTTCTCTTCGTTTCGACTGACGCCGTGCCGGGGCGGGTGTGTGTTACAGGAGGATTTAGCGGTGCCGTACACGACTGACAAGGTCGAGCATGGTGGGTCGAGGTCGTTCCTCGGGGCGATGGAGAAAGGCCCATGCGGGTGATGCATGGGCGGGTTCCTTCCGTCTTGGGCTGGCGGTATCGCACTTCTGACGGTGAGGCGGTTGCTGGGTCAAGGAGGATGAAGATCTGAGCCGAGGAACCTCTTTGAGTCGGGCCGGCGGGGCGGAGCGAGCTCGAGCTCCCTGAAGAGATAGCCAGACGGCGAGGTCGGTCAGGGGGTGGTGAGTCAAGCAAAGCACGAGGTGCTGTAATAGGTTGATTTGTTGGGGTATAGGATCTGGGTCTTGTAAAATTTCAGCTGTTGTGAATAATAAATCTGACTTTTGAAATGTGTGTTGTCCTTTATTTTTGCCTCCACTTCCTCAATACCTGGATCGATCATGATTATTGACCATTAAAAAATTAGAGTGCCTTGGTAGAGAAAACGATGAGTCTTTGTTTTGGAGGCCGTCTTGAGGTGACCGGACTTTAGTCGGCATGGTTTCAAGTTCTTTGGGGTGGCGGCCGGCGTTATCTGCCGGTGAAGAAGCGCAGAGGTGAATCTTGAGGTGGCCGCATTGGTGAGAATAGAACCTTAAAGCTAGGATCATCATCTCGAAGTCGGGCGGTTGTCTGTAAGCGTTATCGGGGCGCTTAATCTGATGTGAGGCGGTTCGGTGACGGAGAAGGCTGCTCGGATCTCGAGGGCATGCGGAATGAAGGGTGATCCACCGATCGGTGGAGTTACCATATCGGAGGCCGATGATCGAGTCGAGCTTGCTTTCATGGAAGGTATGGTGCTAAGGGGCGAGGAGGGCACGATAGCAAAAATTTTAAAGGCGCCGACTCCCACATGAAATACGTCCGGATCTGACTCAAATCATAGCGATGCATGCCTAGCCACGCGATGGTCCACGGTGACCCAGTGGTGTAAGAGTTGAAAAACCGAGGTGGGGGCGGCTATCTTGACCATCGAAGTGCTCCGGTTGGTCGCGATGGGGAACCAGTCGGTCCTCTTGGCGGGCGGCGGGAGACCTCAGGTCGGCAGGAGGGCGGAGTTGGGGGCAGGCGTAACCACAGCGGGACAACAAAGGCGGGGGTTCGACTTGGCCCTGGGCGTCTATTTCAGGTAAAGTGCTGATCGGGCGCTCCGGGTGGGCCGTGTGGCGACTGATTGGTAGGTGGAAGCAAGTTCATTAGGGTGTTCATCGCCGACACAGAATTTGTGCATAACGATGTAGCTTGATGAGTCTGGCGATGGGCTCGGAAGTCAAGTGATTGTATATAGCTTGGACTTGGTGTTGTTGGTTTGTATCTTGAAAGCGGTTTAGTTGACTTGTATACTGATGTTTCCTTTACCACTATTACAATCTCCTATCGAATGAATACTTGATTGCATATATACGTGTCCCTTATCTCTATATAGTTAGACATACAGGTGTGTAGAAGATCACGAATCGCAGATGATTGGTCGAACTTAATGAGATATAAAGTTTCACAATGAGCGACTAAGACGAGTTGCTCGGTTAAAGCCGGTAATGATAAGAAAGACTCGACTTGGTTGCTTGTTATCGGGTACGTCTCGAGCGTATCTAAGGATCACAGGAGACGATGTGTCTTCTTCGTAGCTCGTGAAGAACAGAGATCTCGTGATCTCGATGATCTAAACCTCGATAGGTATGTGCAGTACTGAGTTCATGCCATCACTGAATTTCAGAGGAGGTTAATTCTAACCAGATTCTCCGTCTTGGTGGCAAGCGTCATGTATGTCAGCTAGTTATCAGTAGAACTCCGATTCCGTTTAGGATGATGGCGTCATAAGGCTCAGGTTTTGCTAAACCATGCAGGGTGAGTTAGCTCAGAGTACATATAATAAGGTTGAGTGGTACTATGAGAAATGAAGTTATTCGTTTTAAGCGGTATTGCTATAAATGATTAATGGACTTCGATATCTTAAATCGAGGATTCGATAATCAAGTGCAAGCCCAGCTCAACCGGTAATAAAGGGGTAAGTCGGCATTTTTCTCAAGTGGCATGCATAATGTTTATAAATTAATTTATGTTACGAATGAACATATGATAATTAATTTATTTGAGGCCTCCTTTATTCCTTGCATTTGATCCCGTTTGGCCCTCAGGCCGTAGCTCAATCGTAAACCCTAGCTCTCTAAAGCGATTTTATTCTCTTTATCCCAAGGATATAATTATATTTATAGTATATCTAGATCCTTTCCATATAAGATTATGGTAATAATCACGAGAGTATGGAAATAATCACGAGTATGGAATAATCCTAAATTATGGTAATATTCCATATAGAGATTATGGGAATTTCCATATAGGATTATGGTAATTTCCATATGGGATTAAGTAGTCATTATAAATATAAGGTATGAGATAAAGTCAGGTTAATGCTACATAATTCACTCAAATTTTATTTCATTTGTCCGTTGAGAGAAATTTGCGTTGTGAAGAGAGTATGGTGATTTTCGAAGCATTCTCCATAGATCGTCCTCACTCGACGTTGAGATTGGGCATCGGGATACCTCGGAAGTCGCCGGAGTCGATCCGTTCGATCCATTCATCTCGTTCCATCGACCTCTGATCGAGTAAACGCGTGAAAACCCCTAGCGTGTTGCGATTAATTATATAGGCATGCATGGGTTTATAATCAATGTATGGTGAATTAAACACAAGATGGATCCTCGGGCGAGGTTTACAATTAGTATCGAGCACAGGATCGAGAATCTTGGCTCTGTTGGATTAATCGCGTTTGATTATTACGTGAGTTTTAATTAATATGGATACATGGTTCATCATGGCTCGTTTATTGTTTTGTTGGGTTTTGTTTTACACCCGCGAGAAAATCCGTGGTTAGATTAGATTTTATTACATAAATCTTATACGTAAAAAGACGAAACGAACGAAGAAGAGCGACGGAAAAGCAGGTCTCTGGCGGTCTCAGGTGTTTCTCGCGGCGAGCCTCGCGATCGCGAGGCGTCGCGGGGCGTGGCGACGAAGCGCGCGCCGCTGCGGATCCTGGCGCCTAGCGTGCGAGATCGCGGTGCGAGATTGCAGGCTGACGTGGCCGTGCGAGCTGGTGGCGGCGCGCGTTCGGCGCGACGCGGCGGACTCATTGATCGCTATTTTCGGCATTGGCGGCGACGTCTCGACGGTTGGCGCTCGGGATAACGCCGCGGGTCGTGGTCGTATAGCGACCGCGAGCAGCAGAGGGACACGGCGGGCGGTTGGCCTGAATGGTGCGCTGAACTGGGCGTAGCCCGGCCGATTGGGCCGATCGGCCCGACCGTTGTTCAGTTTTATTCGGTGCCGGTGCCGAGGCCCATTGTTGAATCCGGTCCGTGCCCGTCGCATGAGCCGTTTTCGAGTTTAGTGACTTTGTAAATCTATGTAATAGATTAGATTTAAATGTGCTTGAGGTTTCGCGATTGGCGCGATGAGCGTTTTATTTATTTTTATCGTTCATATGCATGTCGTGGATGTTTAAATAATGCGTTAGCATGCTATGTATGTTTATATTACGTTGACAAACCTTTAAGTGTTTCACGTAATTGGATGCGCATAGTAAGCATGCTAGGTTTATCAGCGTTTATCGAGCATATTTTAGAATTACTGCGGACATGTTTACATGTTGGGTTCTATAGAAAAGCATGCTATGATTACGTGATGCGCATGGACAAACCTTTTGAATAAAAGACTAAGCAAACAACCGACAAATTAATTTTCAAATTAAAATGTCGAGACCTCAGCTTTTGATCTCTAAACAAAGTGAGGCCTGTGAGTGGCGTCCACACGCGTGGCTTGCACCTTGTTTATCATAAGTTTGTTAGATGAGATTTCTAAATAAAACATTTTAAATCTATTGAGAAGTAGAATTTCATGTGTAGCGTCCCAGCGTGCTTGCATGTGCGATTTTCATAAGTTCTCTAGAATAGATATAAAATGAGATAACAAAAGAATTTAAATTGGAGCGGTATGGTGGGGTGGATACCAATTCTGAATTCATTTACTGTTTGTTGAAATTGTGGTCGATCTTAGACATCTTTCAGTACAACTTCATGAAGTCCTTCTTGCGATAGTGATGTGGTGCAATAAGGTCAATCATTAATTTCATTTGTCATGAGATAAGTTGACATGGATTGAAATTAAGCTAAAAGGTATATTTTAGTGCGTGGGGGTTCGTATGTATGGCGATCACCGCGTGTTAGTGGAATTCCTTGGGGATTGGAGTTTCAATTAATATTGTTTTATCAAAGGTTACAATATTATTCTGAATTATATGCGATCGTATGCTTATGTGTTTACATTATCGTTTGGATATGTCTCTTACGCGATTATCAATATGCTCACAAAATCCGTTATCGGTCGAATTTTATCCAGTGGAAAAACATGGAATATGTTCTTATCATGAAGAACACGTGTTTGTTCTGCTACTCTAAACCGATGCCACTACGCGCAGAACTAAGGGCGAGTCGGCGGACTTTGGAATAAGTCGAACAATATGGCTAAATCTTATGATGACTACTATGTCGAACTGCGGTGCTGACATCGATCGATGGTGAGCCGGTTGAGTATTTGGTAGTCTCGAGGTAAGTTTAAGGGCGATCGGATCGAGACGATCGACTTACCAATGATAGAAATCTTGGGTGTAAGATGGAAGAAGAGTTCGGTCCATGAACATGTCTCCCACATGACTGTCTACATGGATAGTCTTGATCGGTTGGGAGGAGGTATTGGCGTGACGGTCGATATCATCATCAATACCTTTTTGTCTTTTGAGAACTTTCGGCGTGAATGCGATCATGAGCAAGACGAGTTTACATAGTCGGTTGTTAATGATCTAGTTCTGCGAAGGAGTTATGGAAAAGGGCACGTGACTCTTGCTAGCACATCTAAGACCCAAATTTTCTCATGAAAATGGAAATAGAAAGGGGTACCAAAGATTGGTGAAAGCGAAATAGTGGGAGTAATGGAGACAGAACATGGTTGCCAGGAGGTTGAAGAAGCGAAGGAAGAAGAGTGCTTAGTGCTTGATGGGCGGGCATTGGAAGGAAGTGCCTGTCTTTCGAGGCTCAGTGCGCGTTTGCTTTAATGTGAAACATGTTTAGCGACTTGTTCTACCCGTTCTTGGGTAGTAGATCTGGTGGCCAGTCATGTTGTTACATGAGGGGTTCACCGGACAGGAGGCTGTTTGATGGTGAGATAACGATCTCCATGGGCAGCCTTGGCCAATCGGTATTGCGGGTTGGAATGTTCTTTATGTTTGGGACAGGATTTTAGTTTTGAAGAGCGTTTATATGTGCAGGTTTTCGGTGGAACCTTGTTCTTTGAGTTATTTACTCATGGATACATTATTTTTGATAGTGGTGTTTCTATCATAAGAAATGCAGAAGTTATACGTATTGGCACCTTATATAATTAAGCTTTATCTTATTTACGCAAAACATAATACCTATAACTATGTTCATCTTCATCAACCACAAAAGAAGAAAGTTTTCTTGCAAGATGACTACTTCTGGCATCTTAGATTAGGTCATCAATCTAAATAGGATCGAGGCGGCTAAGAATGGGCGTTGGGTAATCTCACGGTTACTCAGGTTCGGTCTGCGAATCTGTATAGAAGTAAGATGTCGACCGGACCCTTCAAAGCAAAGGTTATAGAGCGAAAGAAATGTTGGAGTCCGTTCGGCACGTGTGGAGATGTCCGAGCTCGTGGAGAATGCGGTATTTTGTCACTTTCATGGCGATTACTCAAGAGTGCGGATACGTATGACTCTTCGACAGTGCAGATGCTTTGAGAAATTCGAAGAGTTTAAGGCGGAAGTGGAGGCGAAGCTAGGTAAAAGTTCAAATCGCTGCGTTCGATCGCGGTGGCGAATACCTCGATAACGAGTTTATGGACTATCAGTGAAGTGTGGGATTACCTCGGTAGACTTCACAAGACACTACGACAAAATGGTGTGTCGAGCGAAGAAAATAGGACTCTTTTAGAAATGGTTAGATCGATGATGAGCTATGTACATTGCCTATTCGGGGTATGCTTAGAGGCGGACATACTTGCTAAATCTAATCTGATCCAGTCGGTCGAAAAGACCCTTCGAGTTGTGGTTTGGCGAAGCCGGTTTAAACCAATAGGATATGGGCGATCCGGCACATGTCTGAACAAGAGGCGACAAGTTGGAGGCTAGATCGCATGTTTATTGGCTATCTAGAGGAGCGAATGGTTTATTCTATAGTCTAGGATCGAAGGTCATTATAGCACTAATGGATTCTTAGAAAGAGGATTATATGAAAATCATAAGTCAAAGTTGAAATCATTCTTGAGAATTAGAAGATGATCGTATTCCACCAGCAGATTAGGCGAAGAGTGCGAGATGTCGAGTCGGATGGGAGGATCGACACGAGATACTTGAAGGTGAAGTGGGTCGGAGTTCCTTTGGAGATACGACCGTACAAGTGGTACCTACGACAAAGTTGTGCAGTTAGAGAACCACAGAATCTGCTGCCGTTGCCATTGTGCTGTAGAACCTCGTCGTAGTGGGAGGTTGTTCGTCGCCCGAGCGATTTATGTTCGTGGGTGAATCTTGGTTTAGTCCGAGACAACATGCAATAATCGACCCTGGACATAGAGGCGATACAAGATATTGATGCAAGATCATGGCATGCGTATGGACTTAGAAATGGAGTCCATGTGACTATGGATGTATATGAAAAGACACCCTACACTATGAAGGAAGCCATAGGTGCAAGTGGATATCTGAGAGAGAAGAGATTAGATGGAGGTTTCTTTTTAAAGCCGCGATTGGTGAAGGTACTTTTCAGTTGAGGCGTCAATTTCGATGAGACCTTTTCCTGTGATCTCAGAGTCCATGAATTCTTCGGCCGCAGCCAGCTAAACCTAGAGGTTTGGCAAATGGATGTTAAAACCGCTTTTCTAGCGGTTACCTTGAGGAAGGTAGAGACATCTATGATCGACAACGAGGTTATGTGGTAAAGGGTGAAGAGCATCTAGTATGAAGCAAGAGTCCATTTATGGACTTAAGCGACCTCCGATCATGGAACTTACGCTTTGACGGTGGTAAAGTCCTATGGATTTACCACGTTGCCTAGCGAGGTTGTGTGTGTCGGTTGATGTCAGACAGTGATGTGGTATTTCTTGCACTAGATGACATCCTTCTAGTTACAACAAGTGAAATGTTATCGAGGCGTAAAGAGTTGGCTATCCGATCAGTTCAAATGAAAGACTTAGGAGATGCGTGTACATTCTTGGGATTAAGGTTTACAAGATCGCGAAGAAAATGTTGAGCTTATCTCGGTCTTAATTGATACTTTGATTACTCGTTTTAGTATGCGGACCGCGAAAGGATTGCTACCTTTAGAATGTTCCTTTATCTAAGAAGATCACCTATATACCAAAGGAGATAGAGAAATGAGACAAGTTCTGCAACTTGACCGTGGAGAAGTCTACTGCGTCAATCTTGCTCGAGGCGATATACCGCTGTCACGGTGAGGCATAGTAGCTGAATGTCGATCTAACCACGGACAAGACTCATTGGTCGATGAAAGCATATCTCAAGTACACGAAAGGACTCGAGATTATAGGCTGGTTACCATGCAGATAGTCTAATGCCTTTGGGTTATCTGAGTTCGGTTCAAGTGGCCGTGATGAGAAAAGTCGATCTCGGGCTATGTGTTTACCTTGGGAGGTGGGCCGTATCATGGCGGAGTGGCGGCGATGCATTGCGGACTACCATGGGCGAATATGTAGCGGACGGAGCTAAGGAGGTGTATGGTTGAGAACTACCTCATGGATCTAGATGTGGTACTGGTTTGCCCAGTATCATAGTTCTTGTGATACTTTCGGTGCGATGTGAACTGAAGGAACACGGACCCACAGGCGACCAAACACATAGAGAAAGTACCATGTCATACGAAATCGTTAGGCGGTGGCTCTTGATTGAAAAGATTGATCTGACGGAAAATCTAGCGGATCCATTCAGAAGAAGCCGCAAAAGTCTACGATGGACACGTTAGAGGACTTGGATTGCGACATGGCACCCTTAGAAAGGAAACTTTTGTATAAGTGGGAGAAGCAAGTGATGGTTGTTTGTAATAGCTAGTAGAAAGACACTTGTATACTAAAGTTTGCTTTAGTATAAGTGGGAGATTGTTGGTTGTATCTTGAAAGCGGTTTGGTTGAGCTTGTACAATGTTTCCTGTACCACTATTACAATCTCATGTCGATTTGAATACTTGATTGCATATATACGTGTCCCTTATCTCTATATAAGTTAGATCATACGATTGTGTAGAAGATCACTGATGCAGTATGATTGGTCGAGCAATGAGATATAAAAGTTTCATGGTGGGCGACTTAGGCGAGTTGTCGGTTTGGTTGCCGATATAGATAAGTGACTTGACTTGGTTGCTTGTCTGTGTGCGTCTCGGCGTATTGAAGGATCACGATGAGATGTGTTCTTCTTTACGAGTCGTGAAGAACAGATCTCGGTGACTTCGATGATCTAACCTCGATAAGGTATTAGGTGAGTATGAGTTCTTGACCATCACTTTGACTTGTTATGAGTGAGGGTTATATGTTCTAACCAATTCTCCGCATCTTGGGTGGTGGCGATCTTGTATGTCACGCTAGTTATACATGTCAGTCATAGTATCCGTTTAGGATGATGGCGTCCCTTAAGGAGCTCAAAGGTTTATTGTACTAAACCTGCGGGTTGAGTTAGCTCAAGTACAATAATAAGGTTGAGTGGTACTACTTAAGAAATGAAGTTATTAATCGTTTTAAGCGATCAGTTGCTATAAATGATTAATGGACGTTCGATATCTTAAATACGGGGATTCGTAATGTCTAAGTGCAAGCCCGACTCAACCCGGTAATAAAGGGTAAGTCGGCATTTATTCTCTGAGTGGCATGCGTAAATGTTTATAAATTAATTTATGTTAAGGTGAACATATGATAATTAATTTATTTGAGGCCATCTTTATTCCTTGCATTTGATCCACAGGTGGCCATCCAGACCGTAGCTCGAAAATCGGCGCCCTAGTAGCTCTCTAAAGCGAGATTTTATTCTCTTTATCCACAAGGATATAATTATATTTATGGTATATCGTAGATCCTTTCCATATAAGATTATGGTAATAATCACGAGAGTATGGAAATAATCACGAGGTATGGAAATAATCCTAAGATTATGGTAATATTCCATATAGGATTATGGTAATTTCCATATAGGATTATGGTAATTTCCATATGGGATTAAGGTAGTGCATTATAAATATAAGGTATGAGATAAAGTACAGGTTAATGCTCGCATAATTCACACAAAATTTGGCCCCTCATTGTCCGTTGAGAGAATTTGAAAGTTGTGAAGAGAGTATTGGGTGATTTTCGAAGCATTCTCCATAGATCGTCCTCACTCGGCGTTGGAGATTGGGCGATCGGGATCTGATCCGGAAGGTCAAAGCTTGAGTCCGATCCGTTCGATCCATTCATCTCGTTCCATGACCTCTTGAGATCGAAGGTAAACACGTGAAAACCCCAGCGTGTTGCGATTAATTATATAGGCGCATCTTGGGTTTATAATCGATGTGGGTGAATTAAACACCCAGATGGATCCTCGGGCGAGGTTTACGGTGTATAGTCGTGAATGTATTTGGGCTTTGTCTGAAGTGTATATTTCCTAGAGGTATAAATATAGCTTAGGACTTTGTTTTAGTATTAAATGTATTCATCTTGTTTGCAAGTGTATATCTTCCCAAATAAAGGGGTATATTGGCGAGATCCGATCACGGAAGTCGTTTGCATGTAGATGTTCAATTTAATGAGTTATCATGTGCCTTGCATATGAGCGTTCAAGTTAATAAGTGTCTGTATGCCTTGCGTGAGCGTTGAGTTCATGAGTTGTCTGTATGTGCCGTCTTACGCAAGGCCCTCCTTTTGAAGGTTAATTGTGTTTTATCCGGATGGATGTTCACATAAATATAAGGCGAGGCAGGCGAAATACTCATTAGAAAATCAAGTGTTTTATTGATAAGTAAATAACATCGCACTTGAGCGAAAAGAAGGCTAACATGATGCCGATCTGAAATCAAAGCTATGTAAATACCTCCTCAAATGAGTGATATGCCGGTTAGGGAATAAGTGCGGATAGGTGAGCAAGCTTATAGGCCCTTTGCCGGGTCTTCGTGAACGGTATGGACCTTCCATATCGGATCTAACTTATTAAGGCAACAGCTTTCTTGGCTTCATTGTTTCGCAGGGCGAGTCGCCTACTTGGAGTGTAGAAGCCTTTACCCTCTTGTTGTAGTACCTTGCAACTTGACACTTGTACTTGGCTTCATTGATGAGCGAGCTCACATTTTCCTTTAGGCATCAAGGTTGACCCGTAGGTTTCCTCGTTATCATCTTTGGTGAAATGAAAAGTACGTGGGCTCGGTGCGCGATCTCGGTGGTATGACGACCTCGATGCAGTAAACTAGGCTGAAGGGTGTTTCTCCGTGCGAAGTCCGAGGTGTGGTTCTGTAGGACCAGAGGACTTGAGGGAGATTCTCAACCCAATCACCTTTAGCTCGGTCTAACCTCTTTTTCAATTCTTGGACGATCGTGCGGTTTGTCATTCGGTCCGACCATTCGCTGTGGGTGTGCAACCGGGTGAGCTGTTGTTTGATCTGGAACTCTTCACCATTCCTTGAAGTTTACGTCGACGGTGAGTGCCGTTGTCAGAGATCAAGACATGTGGTATGCAAGGCGGCAAACTATGTTTTCCACAAGAATATCGAATCATACGCTCGTGAGGTTTGAAAGAGGCTCGCTTGACCCATTTGTGAAGTAATCTATAGCTACGACCAAGTATCGGAGTGACACGGTGCTTTCGGTCGAAGGGCCAGCGATGTCGATTCCCATTGCATGAAGGCGAGGACTACGAAATTTCTGCGAGGTCGGTCTGTGGTAGCTTCTTATTTGTGGCTTGAAGGCGACACTTGAGCACTTTTTACGAGCTCGGCCGGATCTTGGATGAGGGTGGGCGATGTCTACGACCTCAGTGTCTTCTTTGAGAGAGCTCATGATCGATGTGGCTTCCACAAGATCCCATGTGAATCTCGTTTGAGTCGTGAGTCGCCTCTTACGGCCCAGGCATCTCGGGGTGGTTGAAGGTAGGATTTCTGTGAGAGTGCCCATTCACGAGGTACTTTTAGGACTTGACCATCGTCTTTTGGCTTGAGCCGATCTTGGGTAGTCACACCTTCTTCGAGATATGCCTTTATGGGAGACATCCGGTTCGGCTCAATCTCGGTGATAATACTGATGTGGGGCTCCGTAATGCTTGGAATGAACCTCCTCCTTTGGTGGATTTGTTGATGACAACCAATTTACTAAGGATGTCGGCTAAATGTTTTCCCCTCGTGGGATACGGTGAATAGTGGAATACTTGAATGAGGTCATCGTCTCCTTAACCTTCTCAAGGTATTGCTTCATTCGATCCTCTTTGGCCTCGTGTTTACTAAGACTGGTTTACCACGACGTGGGAATCTCCAATTTGGATCTTCTCCACTTTCAATTCCTGCGAGGCGAGTCTGAGATAAGGCTTAATATTCTACCTCGTTATTTGTGATCGAGAAGGAAAACCGAAGTGCATAAGTTACTTCTTGTTTTCCGGGCGATGGCGAGGATGCGGCTCCATTACTGTTTTGCATGAAGCCCCGTCCATTACATCACATGACGGTAGTCGGTGGGTTGAGACGAGTTCACTCCATTGTGAGGGAGGTTGGAGTGGCCGTTGGTAGGATCGACCTCGGTAAATTTGGCCTCTGCCGGAAATCGGCTAGAGCTTGCCCTTTGATGGCGGTGCAGGGGGTATCACGATGTCATGCTCATGAGCTCGATGCCCACTTGGTATCGTCAGGATGACTCGGGTTTTGACAAGACTTGTCGCGGGGTAAGTCGATCGATACACGGATGGAATGGGCTTGAAAGTAAGGTTGGAGGCGTCGCTTGGCGTTCACGATTATAGCGCTATCTTTTGATTGGTATACCTTGTCTCAGGTCCTTTAAGAGCTCGGATGATGAAGTAGATGGGAGTTGTCATCCGACCTCGTCTCGTACCGATGCCGCACTTATTGCCTCGTCAAAGGCGGCTAGATATAAAGAAAGGAGCTCTCATTCTTTAGGGCGGAGACGAGTTGTACGGCGAGTACTCTTCGGTGTGTGAAAGCAGCGTGTTCTTCCCGCCGGGAAGTCAGGGCTCTCTCAGATCTTGAAGAAAGGAGCTGCTTCTCGGCGGCCGAGATAGGAATCTCTTGAGGCGGTGTAATATCCGTAATTTTAATACTAGATTACGATAATTAATTACGTAATTAGCATTATTAATTCAATAATTAAAATCTTAATTAGTCGACTCTTGACTTTGACCAAGCATAATTGGATAATTTCGTATGAGATTCACTGAGCCTTAGTGAATTAAGGAATATAATTTTCAATATTCCTTGAGCGTAATTTTCAGCGTTGAATGAATTCGGCGTTTACGTCTTCTGATATTATTAAGCGGTTTAGCTTAATTTGAAATTCTATTATTATAGGAATAAATAAAGTTGTAACAAACTTTATTTTGAACATTTTGGAGATAATTAAGCTATGAGAATTAAGAGGCGTTTCAAGCGTCTACGTTTAGAATAATGCGATAACTTTAGCATATGATCTCGGAATTATAAAATTCAAATTCCTATATTTATATTATTATATAAGGGCATTATTTATCATTAAATAATGCTAGAAAACTAAAAAAGCAATGTACATTATTTCATGGGTTTGAAAACCTAAGTGTTTAAATTAGGGTTTTAAGTCCTAAATTATTTTAAATACTTTTCCATGATTAAATTTATTATCTAAGACATATAATATGTCACATAAATATGTAATAACTATTTTATACAAGAAAATCAAATGTTTGGGATTACCTTAATGATTTTCGAAAATATGAGAGTTCTTAAGTATGATTTAATATTTAATTCCTATCTAATTAATGATATATGATAATTATTATATTATTATGATGTCATTAAGGACAAAATAATTATAATACAAGTTGCACAAGTGTAGGTGCACTTGTGTACATAAATGGCGAAAACTTAGCCAATTTTGTATGATTTTATGTAATATTATTATCTTATAATTAATAATTAAATATGAGTTGGATCTATCATATTATGAGTTGTAAAGTAGCATTAATTAACAAGTGAATAAATATCCTAAAATCTTTGGACTATATAAGCGAAATTATTGAAAATTTGGATGAAAAATTTCTTAATTTCACTTATATAATTATGCCATTGTATAGTTGAAATTTTGACTTTTCAAAGTAACTTTATACTATATTAATAATATGATAATAATATAGTATATAATATAAAAATAATAAAAATTCTCTCAATTAAAAATGCATGGGCGAGAATGTCACAAGTGTGACATTATATGATTAATTCATTTTCTCTTGATAATTATCTGATAAATTAATAATTAATTATATAGTATAATAAAATATATAATATAAGAATAAAACAAAAATAAATCCTAAGGCCTATTGAAAATGGGCGACACACATATTAATACATATATGAATTTAATTGTTTTATGCTAATTATAACCTGATTATGACTTAAGGACAAAAATACATTATGAGTTGTACATGATAAAATTAAATTTTTGTCTCATAGCTTATGGAGGTGCCGATTTCTTTGACCTTAATTAACAAGTGTATGAGATATTTATCATGTAATAATTATACTACAAGTTGCATAAGCATAAATATAACATATGCTCTCCGTTCTCCCGTTTAGCACCCCGATTTTGAAACATAGAGAAATTTAGGAGAGTGTTCTTGATTTTAAACCCAAACCTAGATCATATAAGCCTTGACAATAAAATCGAAACCGATTAAAGGTTAGAAATTTCGAGCTTGATTACGTCTAGAATTTTTGAATTTAGTCCGTTAGAATTTATGTTATGATCTTAGTTTATATATATGATTTTGAAAATTATAGATCTTGTGCTAAAATGTTTAGATATTATGTTTATATGATGTTATTAAGCATGTATATTAATTATATCATGAAATTAAACATCTTATCAAATTCAAGTTTGGACCAAAACTTAGGGATGATATATGTTGATGATTTTGATTTTTAATTGTTGATTTGAGCATGGAATCATAATCTATAGTATTAATTATGCTTATATGAATTTATTTAGAATTTTGGAAAACTATAGCTTATATTTTATAAATATAGAAAACTATAGCATATGTTATAATGTTATGATATAATTCATGTTTAAGTGTTATAATAGCATATTAAGTGTGTAGATTCATAATATATGGTTGTGGAAATTTATTGAAATTTATAAATATTATTTTAACCTAAGTCGAAAATTTAAGAAGTGACTTAGGTAAATTTTATTCAATAAGTCACAATAAATAACAATTATGTTGTAGTAAGCATAATTGAGGGTGATTAATTGAGATATGATTTTATTGGAATTTTTAAAAATCATTTGCTTAGTGTATTGTGAAAACCGAAAACCTTAGGTTATAATACTAAGGTGTATAAATTTTATTTGAACTAAGGTAATTACATATTATTAATCATATGATAAAATAGTGTGACATGTGAATTTATAAGAATTTATGCACAAACTAAGCTATTTATTACATAATGATGAAAATGTTAGGTTTAGTGCATTAATGATGTAAATTTATTTTATCAATTATAATTACATAATATGATCTAAAATAATGTTTTAGACATATTATGATTTTGAAATTTTAGAACAAGAATTGTACATGAAATGATAAAATTACACATGTGAGGCTTAGAAAGTCAAAATGTTGACTTTTCGTTGACCAAAGTCAAAATTGTTGACTTTTGGTTGACTTGGTCAAAATAGTTGACCAAAATCGTTGACCAAGGTCAGCAGACGCATGATCGATGTCTGCGATCAATGTAGCGTGATGCGTTTAGTAATAATGCTTACTTACGTTACGTGAAGTACGATAAAGCGTCGTTATATTCTAAAAGGTAGAATACCCTTTTCATGTTAAGAAATTTCATAATCGACATCGATCGATTAAGAAGCGTCGAATTAAGTCAGGCGTTAGCCTTATTTGATACATAGAGCGTTATAGACTATGTTGGTCTCTATCGAGCGTGACGGCGTCTAAAAATAATTCTTACGTTAAGGTGATACGTGGACGGGCGTTGGCGTGAGAAAGGACCATAGTTAAGAGACTACGTTATCACGGTGGGCTTTACTCGAAAACCCTTTTATTCGATGCTTTCTTGAAAAGTATTTATTTACAAAGCTTTCGGTTGAGAATGATTATGAGCATTATTGATTACATGCCCAAATATTTATGTTTTAACGTATGGATCTATCATGTTGTTGGGCGAGCGGCGATGTATGTGAATCGATTATTGGGTCGCTCCCATTTATTTTAAATCGATATCGGATCTTAAGTCGGGCGAAATTCACAGCTAAGATTAACGTGTACACGGTTTTGTATTGTGAGCCGTTAGCAACATCATCGGCGATCGTGGATCTAGTCGGATGAAGAATCACGACTATGTGATTGGGGCCGTTAGCAACATCTTGACCCGATCACGGCGTCGGTGAAGGAGGCTACTACTGCGGGCGTGAGATCGGTTATGAGATGAGTTATGAATTATTATGTGGATGATATGGATCATACGTAACGGAAAATACTGCTGTGGTAGAATCTTTTGAGAAAAGATAAAGTATTTTGGTATTCACGAGTTATTTCAACTAAAATCCTCGTGTTATACTTATGGGCAGTGTAATTTTATGAAATGATTTTGGCATGAGTCCACTAAGTGCAATCTTGTACTTAGCCCCTGCATGTTTGTTTTAAATGTGCAGGTTGAGCTGCTGATGGGATGGACAAGTGTTGAGCAGTCGGAGTTTTTGTCGTTAATAGTTCACCTTGGATGTATATCATCATATATGCATTCACATGTTTTCATTGTTGAAACACTTTATTATATTTTGGATATTACTTATGTTACCTCGGATCGGTTGAATTCTTTTGTTAATGAGTGCATTGGTCAGTTTGTATGAAACCGTTGTGTGTTTATCTATAAAAGTTTGGCGTCTTGAAGGTTTGTTGGTCATTATGTTCTTAATCCACCTTAGTTGATGGCGATCCGTCTAATCCGTACTTTGGAATGGCGGTACATCACGATTAATATCGAGGCGGTCGTTCTTTGAACCCTAAAACCTTCTTTCAAAAGTTAAGTCTAGATTGAGTCACTAGACTTCTAGAAATTAGCTGACTGTGCTCAACACTCCATCACATCAAGCTCAACCGGGAAAAGAGGTAAATTGTTTCCTCAGTTTTGATATTGAAAGTTGAAAGTTGAAACAGTGAACTTGAAATTTTGGAAAATGAGCTTGAACGCACATTTTGAAAGCAGTGAAAGTTATGAAAGTTTTGGAACGTATTCCAAAAGGAAATTTTCAATGTTTTGCAAAAAATTGACAATTTTATGTCAAAGGTGATATGATAATGGGTTATCAGTGGTATGAGACCAATTTTACGAAGAATGAGTAATAGTTGACATGATAATGTCAAAGTGATGTAGCTTATTGAAAGCATGAATCACGAAATTATGTTATGATTTTGAAATATTTATTCAAAGTTTTATCGTTCATTTTGAAAATGGGTATGTTATTCCCACAAGAACATAGATGCTCTAAGAAGCATGCTCACCTCTTGAACATAGAAGTATGAATTCTAGGAGCTTGATCCTTTTGCGAGAACAATAGCGAGATATTGATTTCTGAACAAGCGAAAAGTCGATTGAAGCGAACTCAAGTTTTCAGCGAAAAGCGACGAAAAGCAAGAAAAGGATCAAAGGTGCAAGGCGTATGAGTACAATAAGGACCAGTGAAAGCTAAACAAATTTTGATGAAAATCTCGTGCAAGCGAGGCACGAGCTCACAATTGTCCGAGAGGAAGTGATTTCCGGCGCATAATCGCGCAGGCAGAAAACTGCACTGCGCAGTATTTTTGTTTTGACCCGTTCTCATTCGTTTGAACTCCGTTTTGCAAACGGTTTTCACCCACATACTCTTATCTCAACGAACTTCAGTTCATATGAAGGACAGAAATCCTGAATCCTTCTCCAGAATTCGTGAGGAACAGTTGAAGTTAGACTGAAAATTTTTGTTGAAAATAGAGAACTTAAGAGTTGAAAGTAGAAATTCCATAAGCATAATTGTGATGTAAGAATGAACATAGGATCTTTGATGTAAACATTTATCTGCTTATCAGATGTGTTTGCTTTATCATATGAGATATATTCTCTTCTTTATCGCTTATCGGATATAGATTGACTTCGCTAGTATTATACGTGATAGATGGCGATCGTTATTACTCTCGAGGCGAAGGATGATGCGAGATTCACACGAGGAGAAGTCCTTCAAGCCTATCGTACTTACGGTATGGGTTGGGGCGGCAGTCTAGGAGAGTTTCGATGAGTTATCTCGCTTATGGATGGGCGCCCATGAGTGCGGTGTGGCGGGATATGGCGGCATCAGCGGTTACTCACTCGATTGCCGATTGATTGGGAAGACTATGCGAGAGATCTCGGGTGACTATATCTATCGTGCGGGCATTGACTATGACACGATTGGAGATTTGCGAGGTTCGTCGACCATCTTATATATGTCTGACGTATATAGGGCTGCAAGAGAGGGCCTATCTGCCACCAGGAGTATACTTGGCGGGGCGACACACGGAATGGTTATATCGGAGGTTCCTCGGTGGTCAACCTGCGGTGCCGAGGTTCATGGGCGGAGATCGGCCGAGCATGTGGCGAGGCATCGCGACCAGTCATTGGGAGTGCAGTTCTTCCACCTATGGCGTTCGGACATCCGGCGCGACCGGCACCACAGTTCCACCACCAATGGCGGCACCCAATCACGAGAGGACATACATGGAAGCATCGGCCATCAAGAGGCTATGTTCTATCGCGATGTGTATGCCATTGGGGCGAGAGGGCTGGACCGTCACGTGGGCGTGCTCGAGAGGAAGCTCGGAGGAGGAATCGAAGAGGACCCGGAAGAGAGGAGGACCAGAGGAGGATCAGCGAGGACAAACTGCAGGCGAACCATGGAGCGTGGCGAAACATGGACGAGCGGATATTAGTATCTGAGTAGTATGTAGTATGTAGTAGTGATATTAACAAAGTTATAGAAGCATAGTATTTTGAGGCGCCTATAACTAGTATATAGTTGTGATGGTATCGTGAGTACGATGTGTACTTAGTTTCCTTTTAACAATGACATGCAGAATAGTCCCTCGAGGCAAAGTTTTTCCATATATATATATGATGATGACCCAGATGGGCTTTTATAAACATCAAGTTGTGCACTAAGAATGATGGTTGCTTAAGTTGTTTTATGATCGATTTATAAAGATGTTACGTATATTCATTTGCAATGAGCGTTATTGAATACTAATTACGTTTATTAACGAATGCCGCCGACGTGCACCTCGGTGGGAAGTGAGGCGGGGAAGAGGAAGGGGCGGGGAAGGGCGGGATACCACAGGCGAAAGTGAAGAAATCCGGTACCACCCCTCCCTTTGACCGAAGGTGGAAGAACTCTTCTTAAGGCGAACCCGCCTCCTTCAATGGTAAAGGGCCACGAGGATGCGAGCAGTGGGTCGGGGCTATAGAGCGAATATTCGACTTTCTTGTTTGTACTACGCGGAGAGGTTATCTTGCGTAACTTTCGAACTCAGGACCGGTGATTTACGGTGGGAAGCGAGGAGAAAGACAACGACCCAGAACAAATGGAATACTTTACAGGGCGACTTCAAGGCGAAATGTATGATAAGTACATTCCCAAAGCTATCGGAACAAGAAGGAGATTGAGTTTTCACCACGAAGCAAGGAAGATGTCGGTCATTGATGCGACGACCATTGTTACTGATATGTCTAGATCGCCCGGACATAGTGAATCTTGACATGAAGATGTCGAGAAAAATTCAAGCGGGACTAAGACATGAGATAAGGATGTCATTGGCGGTCGCGGCGACTTAACTTATCTGGAGGCTCTTAGTAGGGCATTAGACATAGGCGGCAATGCAGAAGAAATCTGCACCGACCCGGTCACAAAATGTCGGTGACAAAGGAAAGCGCAAATGGGAGGAAGTTCCAATAACAACAACGTCAACCAAGGAGGATTCACAATAACAATAAGAGGCCATGGCGAATAACATGGCTCCACAAGGCGAGGTTGGAGGAGACCGTATATACTCCACCTACCGAGATGGTAAGGATTGACCATGCAGAAATGCGACAAAAGGCACGGGGGTGTGCATGGCTGAAAATCTATCTGCTATAAGTGTGGCGTTAGGGGCCACTATGCAAATGAATGCCACAGGATCCGCCCGATAACCATGGGAGGCCGAATCAAGCAGGCCACCTTGACCATTAAGGCGATTCGGTACCAACCCGGCCACGGCGGCGACAACGACGACGGCGACGGCGACCCGAGCAGCAGCAACGGCGGCGGCAACAAAATCAGCGAGGCAAGCACCTCGCGGGCGCAACCAGCTCGGGCGAGCCTATGCGCTACATAGGCGTCGAGCGAGCGAGAATCAAGGTAACCTAGCGGGTATGGGATTACTTTGCAATATGCTATTATACTTACATTCGATCTGGTGCTTAGCATTCTTTCATTTCAAAAGCATGCGTTGATATGTTAGAACTTAACCACGAGGAAGCGAATCGGAAATGAGAATCTCATCACCTATAGGAGGTATTATGACCGTTACGGGCTTGCTCGAACTTAGAATTGAACTTAGGCTCAATTAAGGTTCTAGCAAATAACGAACATAATACCTATGGGGATGTAGATATAATCTAGGGATGGATTGGTTGGCGAGAACCATTCCACGATCTTATGCGAGGAGAAGAATTTCGATGCAACCAGGGAAAAGAAGCTACAATTTCTATGGGATTAGTATGGGAAGAAAATCGATAATATCCGCTCAAGCTTGGAGAATGATGAACAAGAAGGAATGTCAAGCATTCCTTGTATATCTAAATGGAGAGAAAAGGCGAGTAAGGGTGAAGATGTGGAAATTGTTAGAAATTTCAGGCGTCTTTCTGAGACATTACAGGACTACCCAGACGGCGACTAGAGTTCACGATCGATCGGGAGCTGGATCGGCTCGATATCAAAAGCGCCTACGAGAATGGCACCGAGGAACTCGAAGGTTGAAAATCAAATTCGAGTTATTAGACTTGGGTTTTATAAGGCCAGTGTTTCACCATGGGGCCTTTGTCTGTTGTCGAGAAAAGGATGGCTCGTTAAGGATGTGTATCGACTACAGAAATTAAACAAATTGGCTTAGAACAAATATCCGCTACCAAGGATGAGCGATTTGTTCGACCAATTGAGAGGTGCAAGCGTATTCTCGAAAATCGATCTTAAGTCGAGCTACCATCAACTTAAGTGCGACGGAAGATATATCTAAGGCGGCATTCGAACAAGGTATGGCCACTACGAGTTTGTAGTAGTGCCGTTCGGACTAACAAACGCACTGCCGTGTTTATGGATCTTATGAGCAGTGTTCCATCCATACTTGGACAAGTTTGTCTTAGTCTTTATAGATGATATCCTCATCTATTCAAAGAGCGAGGAGGAACATAGGGAACACTTGAGAGCGATTATTCTGAGACCTACGAGCGAACAACTTTATGCGAAATTCAGCAAGTGTGAATTTTGGCTTAAAGTGATATTCCTTGGACACATTGTGTCGTGGAAGGAATAAAGTTGATCCGGCAAAGGTCGGTGCGTGCGAGGATGGAAGCGCCGACCACTCAAAGCGAAATCCGGGTTTCCTAGGATTAGTGGCTACTATAGGAGATTCATTGAAGGATTCTCCAAGATAGCAAGACCAATGGCGACTACTCGAAGGGATCAAATTCACATGGGTGATGAGTGTGGGCGAGTTTCCAAGCGTTAAAGAAAGCGACTAGTGCACGGTATTAGCTGTCCCAGTTCGAACAAGGAATATGTTATCTATACCGATGCTTCCAAAAATGGACTTGGTTGTGTCTTGATGCAAGAAGGAAGGTAATAGCTTACGCATCACGACAACTTAGACCACATGAGTTGAACTACCCGACTCGTGACTTGGAATTGGCGGTTGTGGTTCACGCATTAAAGATTTGGAGACATCGTCTTTATGGAGTAAGATGTGAAATCTTCTTGACCACAAAAGTTTAAAATACTTTTTAGAGCAAAGGATCGAATATGAGACAAAGAAGATGGCTCGAATTAGTAAAGGACTACGTTGTGGCATAAACTATCATCCGGGAAAAGCTAATGTAGTAGCGGATGCCTTAAGTCGTAAGGTCGATCAAAACTTGGATGTCTCTTGACAGCGGAAGAAAAACTCATTGAAGAGTTTGAAAAGATGTCGATAGAGATAGTCGAACCACCAAGGACAATCGTGGATAATGTTGCTACACTTACTATGATGTCCGATTTAAGAATAAAATCATAAAAGAACAAAGAAAGGATGAGGAACTAGGGAAGATAAGAGCTAAGGTGAGAAGGGAGAACAAAAGGTTTGAAAGAAGCGGTGATAACGCTATATTGTTTGAGGAAGGCTATGTATTCAAACAATGACGAGCTTAGAAATGAAATCATGAGTGAAGCTCATGATACTCCTATACCGCCCGTCCGAGCGGTACTAAAATGTACCAAGACCTACGAGGAAAATTACGGTGGGAAGGAATGAAGAGGATATAGCCTCGTTAGTCGAGCGTTGTCTTACTTGTCGACAAGTAAAGGCGTTACATCAAAGGCCGTATGGAAAGCTGCAACCTTTGGAGATACCGAATGGAAATGGGACGACATAGCTATGGATTTTGTAGCGGGTTTACCCAAGTCACAAAGGAAACAACTGCTATATGGGTAGTAGTGGATCGCCTTACAAAGTGTGCTCATTTCCTACCAATCTGAATCACCTATGGGTCCGACAAGCTAGCTCGACTATATGTGAAGGAAATTGTGCGTGCATGGAATACGAAATCTATCACTTGATAGAGATTGAAGTTTACCTCGAGATTTTGGGTAAGCTTACAAAAGGAATTGGGAGCAGTTGAATTTCGGCTGACTTTTCATCCACAGACGGACGGCGATCGAGCGAGCGATCAAGCAGCTAGAGGATATGTTGAGAGCGTAGTATTGGATCGGTAGCGCAACTTGGGAACAAGTTTTACCACTTATTGAGTTAGCTACAATAATAGTTATCGGTGACAATCAACATGGCCCCATATGAAGCATTATATGGAAGAAAATGTCGATCGCCACTTTCTTTGGGATGAAGTTGGTGAAAGAAAAATCTTAGGGCCCGATACGATCGAGAAATGATTGAAATTGTCGTCGGATAAGACAAAGAATAAAGAAGCTCGGGATGGCGAAATCTTATGCCGATACTCGTGATCCGAGCTAGAATTTGAATGTGGAGACAAGGTTTTCCTTAAAACCTCTCAGTCAAAAGGCATTGTAAGATTTGGGGTAAAGGGAAAGTTGAAACCACGATTTATAGGACCTTACGAGATCCTTGAGAAAATAGGCCACATGCTATAGATTAGCGTTACCACCAAGCTTGGGTAATGTTCATAATGTGTTTCACGTGTCGCGATTGAGAAATCGTGTATGACCCGAAACACGTAATACATCATGATGGCGTGGTCTTAAATCGATATGAGCTACGAAGAGGAACACATGGCCATTTTGGACCATAAAGTTCAGCAGTTGAAATAAATCAATCGATAGTGAAAGTCTATGGGCACCACGGACGGGGAAGAAGCTACGTGGGAACTCGGGGCGCCATGAAAAAGCGATACCGAACTCTTTTGAGGTATGCAAATTTCGAGGGCGAAATTTTTTAAGGGGTAGAATGTAATATCCGTAATTTTAATACTAGATTACGATAATTAATTACGTAATTAGCATTATTAATTGATAATTAAAATCTTAATTAGTCGACTCTTGACTTTGACCAAGCATAATTGGATAATTTACGTATGAGATTCACGAGCCTTAGTGAATTAAGGAATATAATTTTCAATATTCCTTGAGCGTAATTTTCAACGTTGAATGAATTCGGCGTTTCGTCTTCTGATATTATTAGCGGTTTAGCTTAATTTGAAATTCTATTATTATAGGAATAAATAAAGTTGTAACAAACTTTATTTTGAACATTTTGGAGATAATTAAGCTATGAGAATTAAGAGCGTTTCAACGTCTACGTTTAGAATAATCGATAACTTTAGCATATGATCTCGGAATTATAAAATTCAAATTCCTATATTTATATTATTATATAAGGGCATTATTTATCATTAAATAATGCTAGAAAACTAAAGAAAGCAATGTACATTATTTCATGGGTTTGAAAACCTAAGTGTTTAAATTAGGGTTTTAAGTCCTAAATTATTTTAAATACTTTTCCATGATTAAATTTATTATCTAAGACATATAATATGTCACATAAATATGTAATAACTATTTTATACAAGAAAATCAAATGTTTGGGATTACCTTAATGATTTTCGAAAATATGAAGTTCTTAAGTATGATTTAATATTTAATTCCTATCTAATTAATGATATATGATAATTATTATATTATTATGATGTCATTAAGGACAAAATAATTATAATACAAGTTGCACAAGTGTAGGTGCACTTGTGTACATAAGTGGCGAAAACTTAGCCAATTTTGTATGATTTTATGTAATATTATTATCTTATAATTAATAATTAAATATGAGTTGGATCCTATCATATTATGAGTTGTAAAGTAGCATTAATTAACAAGTGAATAAATATCCTAAAATCTTTGGACTATATAGGCGAAATTATTGAAAATTTGGATGAAAAATTTCTTAATTTCACACTATATAATTGTGCCATTTGTATAGTTGAAATTTTTGACTTTTCAAAAGTAACTTTATACTATATTAATAATATGATAATAATATAGTATATAATATAAAAATAATAAAAAAATTCTCTCCAATTAAAAATGCATGGGCGAGAATGTCACAAGTGTGACATTATATGATTAATTCATTTTTCTCTTGATAATTATCTGATAAATTAATAATTAATTATATAGTATAATAAAATATATAATATAAGAATAAAACAAAAATAAATCCTAAGGCCTATTGAAAATGGGCGACACACATATTAATACATATATGAATTTAATTGTTTTATGCTAATTATAACCTGATTCTGACTTAAGGACAAAAATACATTATGAGTTGTACATGATAAAATTAAATTTTGTCTCATAGCTTATGGAGGTGCCGATTTCTTTGACCTTAATTAACAAGTGTATGAGATATTTATCATGTAATAATTATACTACAAGTTGCATAAGCTTATAAATATAACATATGCTCTCCATTCTCCCATTTAGCACCCCATTTTGAAACATAGAGAAATTTAGGAGAGTGTTCTTGATTTTAAACCCAAACCTAGATCATATAAGCCTTGACAATAAAATCGAAACCGATTAAAGGTTAGAAATTTTACGAGCTTCGATTACGTACTAGAATTTTTAATTTAAATCAGTTAGAATTTATGTTATGATCTTAGTTTATATATATGATTTTCGAAAATTATAGATCTTGTGCTAAAATGTTTAGATATTATGTTTATATGATGTTATTAAGCATGTATATTAATTATATCATGAAATTAAACATCTTATCAAATTCAGTTTGGACCGAAAACTTAGGGATGATATATGTTGATGATTTTGATTTTTAATTGTTGATTTGAGCATGGAATCATAATCTATAGTATTAATTATGCTTATATGAATTTATTTAGAATTTTTGGAAAACTATAGCTTATATTTTTATAAATATCGAAAACTATAGCATATGTTATAATGTTATGATATAATTCATGTTTAAGTGTTATAATAGCATATTAAGTGTGTAGATTCATAATATATGGTTGTGGAAATTTATTGAAATTTATAAATATTATTTTAACCTAAGTCGAAAATTTAAAGTGACTTAGGTAAATTTTATTCAATAAGTCACAATAAATAACAATTATGTTGTAGTAAGCATAATTGAGGGTGATTAATTGAGATATGATTTTATTGGAATTTTTAAAAATCATTTGCTTAGTGTATTGTGAAAACCGAAAACCTTAGGTTATAATACTAAGGTGTATAAATTTTATTTGAACTAAGGTAATTACATATTATTAATCATATGATAAAATAGTGTGACATGTGAATTTATAAAATTTATGCACAAACTAAGCTATTTATTCTATAATGATGAAAATGTTAGGTTTAGTGCATTAATGATGTAAATTTATTTTATCAATTATAATTACATAATATGATCTAAAATAATGTTTTAGACATATTATGATTTTGAAAATTTTAGAACAAGAATTGTACATGAAATGATAAAATTACACATGTGAGCTTAGAAAGTCAAAATGTTGACTTTTCGTTGACCAAAGTCAAAATTGTTGACTTTTGGTTGACTTGGTCAAAATAGTTGACCAAAATCGTTGACCAAGGTCAGCAGACGCATGATCGATGTCTGCGATCAATGTAGCGTAGTGCGCTTAGTAATAATGCTACTTCGTTACGTAAGTACGATAAAGCGTCATTATATTCTAAAAGGTAGAATACCCTTTTCATGTTAAGAAATTTCATAATCGACATCGATCGATTAAAAGCGTCAAATTAAGTCCGGCGTTAGCCTTATTTGATACATAGAGCGTTATAGACTATGTTCGTCTCTATCGAGCGTGACCAGCGTACTAAAAATAATTCTTACGTTAAGGTGATACGTGGACGGAGCGTTGGCGTAGGAAAGGACCATAGTTAAGAGACCTACGTGTCGAGGTGGGCTTTACTCAAAACCCTTTTATTTACGATGCTTTCTTGAAAAGTATTTATTTACAAAGCTTTCGGTTGAGAATGTTTATGAGCTGTTATTATTACATGCCCAAAATATTTATGTTTTAACGTATGGATCTATCATGTTGTTGGGCGAGCCAGCGATGTATGTGAATCGATTATTGGGTCGCTCCCAATTTATTTTAAATCGATATCGGATCTTAAGTCGGGCGAAATTCACAGCTAAGATTAACGTGTACACCGTTTTTGTATTGTGAGCCGTTAGCAACATCATCGGCGGTCGTGGATCTGGTCGGATGAAGAATCACGACTATGTGATTGGGGCCGTTAGCAACATCTTGACCGATCACGGCGTCGGTGAAGGAGGCTACTTGCGGACGTGAGATCGGTTATGAGATGAGTTATGAATTATTATGTGGATGATATGGATCATACGTAGCGGAAAATACTGCTGAGAAATCTTTTGAGAAAAGATAAAGTATTTTGGTATTCACGAGTTATTTCAACTAAAATCCTCGTGTTATACTTATGGGCGATGTAATTTTATGAAATGATTTTGGCATGAGTCCACTAAGTGCAATCTTGTACTTAGCCTGCATGTTTGTTTTAAATGTGCGAGTTGAGCTGTGATAGGATGGACAAGTGTTGAGCGATCGGAGTTTTTGTCGTTAATAGTTCACTTGGATGTATATCATCATATATCGCATTCACATGTTTTCATTGTTTGAAAATGTTCACTTTATTATATTTTGGATATTACTTATGTTACCTCGGATCGGTTGAATTCTTTTGTTAATTTGATGGTGCATTGGTCCTCCGTTTGTATGAAACCGTTGTGTGTTTATCTATAAAAGTTTGGCGTCTTGAAGGTTTGTTGGTCATTATGTTCTTAATCCTGCTTGCTCCAGTTGATGTCCTCGTCATCCGTCTAATCCGTACTTTGGAATGGCGGGCTCAGTTTACCCGATTCCATCGGGCCTTTCTTGATCTGTCGAAGGCACTTGACGATCGCTCTTCCTCGGTCGTCGGCCTCTTCCTTTCGACCTTCCGCTCATCCCGGTCTCCTCTTCTTGCGATCGACTCGTCCCTTTGACATAGTTGTCGACCGAGTCGGTGACTCGCCGTCTTGGCTTTTCTCGGTGATCTCTTTATTCGGTGCTAGATCGAATCCGTTCTTGAGCGCGTTGATGATGTAAAGATCGTTACTTTCATCAATTTTGAGGACTCCTGATAAACCGTGAGGCGAAATTAGACATCGTCTCGTCCCATACTTAGCGGATAGTGAGCGGTCGAGACGGCGGTTCTTGATGTGGCATCTTACGGTAGGCGTCATTTGAGCGATCCATAAGATCCTTGAAGTAGTGTATCTTTGTTACGGCGGGATGAGGTGAACCAGCGTCGGGCGTTGGAGATCGACACCTCGGGAAGATTTTGCACATATGAAAATCTTCCATTCCTTGATTCGCCATGTTGGTGGTGTAGGCGAAAAGGAAGTCGGAGGGGTCCCCGAGGCCATCATAAGCAGCGATGTTGGGTGCTCTATATCGTTGGGGCGGTATCGAGTTTCCACGGAGAAAGGAGATGATCCTCCCCTACCGGTCGAACCCCGGAAGCTCGTTGCCATCTCTCTCAGGAGGGGTGGGAGACCGGTAGTGGCGTCTATCGTCTCTTCGAGGGGGAGTTCGGCTCCGCCTCTCATCTCTTCTGTCTCGCTCGGCTCCCTGGATGGCATGCCGAGGTGGTGGCCGCTCCGCGGGCGGCGGGGTCATTGACTTCGGGCAACGATGCGATTTACGCATCCTCGGCTATCACGCCGAGGTGAGCGTTGATCACTTCGGAGGGGCGAACAACCTCGGGCGCCCGTAACCGCCAGTCCGGGCGCTCTTAAGGTGCCCGCTCCGTTTGTCCTCTGGTTGAGGAAACTCTGGAATTGGATGAGATTGGCGTTGAGGAATTCGGACACGGCTTGGCCGAGGACCTCGCGATCCTGAGGGTGTATGGGAATGTTCTCCATGTAACCCTTAGGCGTGTTCTTCTTGGTGGCGTCCGCAATCCCCTTTCCGTGACGCTGCGTGACTACTTGATCATCCTCAGCGCGGTTGTTGCCAGCTCCGCCGGCGGTACTAGCGTTTGCACGAGTTTTTGCCATTGAGTTGTAGAAACACGAAGCTTTTTGTTCGAAGGTTCCCACAGACGGCGCCAATGATAAATCTAGTGTATGCTAATATCGAGATTTAAGAAAGCGATAAAGAACACAAGAGTTTTCGTGGTTCGATCGGAATGAGATCTCGTCCACGGAGGTGATGGTCCTCAATACTTTCACTATAATGGATTACAATGAGTGTATCTAAAAGCTCTAGTATTCAATAAGTTGCTAACTCTTTTATCGTCGACTTAACCTCTATTTATACATGTTTGTGGATCTCTAAAGATGTACTGGATCCCTTGATTTGTGGAATCACGATATCCTTTCATAACTGATCACGATCTCCTTCCATAATTTATCACGATCTCCTTCCATAACTGGATCCCTGAATTCTGCCTTTGACTTGGTCTTGAATAGGGTTTGGATGTTGGGCTTTAGGCTTAACCGCGTAGGGCAGTCCATTAGGTCAGGCCCAGCTCGTTTGGGCCTACCAGTGGGCCTGAGCGGTTGGGCCATATCCCATCAGTGTATTTTCTCTATTATTGTTGAATTAAATGAAATGAGTTATTTTTACTTCATTCTTTTTAAGTTAGTTACAAATGTATCTTGATAGAAAATTATGTATGTTCAGTCACAAGAATGTCAACCCTTTTTAGGATGGTTTCTTATGGGTATAATTAGGCCGGCAAAATGAGTCCCACTAAAAAGCCCGCCTAGGGTGCCCGGGTTTGGGCTGTTTGGCTTCAACATTAAAGGCCTGAAAAAGCGAGCCTAAAAAGCCCGCCTGAAAAACCCAGGCCTCTGGGGCAGACCAAAAAAGCCCGCCCGATTTCTATTAAATATATATATTTATAATATTATTTAATATATATATATATATATCTATAAATTTTTAATAATATTAATTATATTTTATATAATTATTTATTTTTTATAGTAACATTTTTCTTACTAATTCACATATTAGTGAGGAAAATAAATTCTAGAAAAATAATAGCCTCATAAATCACTCAAAAATAATTCCTAAGAGAAATGATCTAAAAAAATATATACATTGACGATTAATGACCTTATAGTATGTAAAATCTATTTTGAATTCTTAAATATATATTATATAATTAATTTATCTTCTTCTATTATTTTATGCGTATAAGTGAGATTGACGTTTAATAATATCATTTATCTTTGATTTGTAATTACTAATTTTTTCTCCTTAAATTAAAAAATTAAAATTATACTGCATTACAACATCATCGCATGAATACATAAATAGGTCAAGATATATAATAAGCATTATCATAAGAATAAGTAAGCTCAAAATATTCTCATCACTGATTCTTTATTTAAGTTAAGGAGTTATGAGTTCTTAATTAAGTAATTTTTTTTTTTAAATTTACAATATTAATTTTATATATTTAAAAAATTATCTAAAAAAAGCCCGCTCGTCCGAAAGCCCGCCCGGGGTTGGTTTGGGCTTCATATTTTAGGCAGAAAATATCGGAGTCTCAAAAAAATTTAAAAGCAAGCGAGCAAGGGTCGAGCCGGCCCGGCCCGCTACTTTGCCAACTCTAGGTATAATAGGTCATGTATTGGTATATAGAGAGGGATACACTAGTTAGAAAAATTTTAAAACTTGTTCTTTCGACAAGACTGACTGACTACTCGCAGTAGCTAGTCGGGTAATTGACAGTTCAGTGCTGATGACATTACTGTTGATCGGTTCAGATAAGGGATGTCTTGTACTGAGTGATATCAGTTAGCAAAACCTACTGACTGTTGAGACAGCTGGTCAGTTGGACTGATAACTAATGTCCATGTAGAATGTGGTGGTTACAATATTTGTCTTACTTAAAACTTAAACAGATTCAAAACACTTAGTTGATTATGGCTTAATCAGTTTTTAGATTTTATCTCTTCAGTATCAATCAGACTGATAGATGGTTTTAAAACAATGTTGTGTTGCTGTGTGCTGGTGATGAGACATCAATAATATGGAATTTAAATATTGTACAGAAAGTAAATAACACTTTAAGTTCTACTTGGTTCGGAGAGATCAACTCCTACATCCACGATTAATAGCTCACTCAATCTACTAAATTGAAATTTGTTCTTATTTACGGGTACAAGATATAAACCTATATAAGAGTTAACCTTATTGTATCTGGCTTAACTTAGCGTTCTTCCTTCGCTTGAAGGTTCTAGGAAACCGCTGACTGCTTTCGGATGCAGTCGATCTAACCTATAGCTTACGGGTGCTAGATATCCAAGCTTTCAATAACTACCACTTTGTTGCCTACTGCCCAAACTTCTACACAAACTTGGGGGTTTTGTAGAGGGGTTTTTCCGACTAAGAATATGAGTTGTCATAGGTGACAAACTCAATATGTCTAGGCTTGAGATATACAACAGAATTAAGGAAGTGTATACTAAAACCTTGAGCTGATACGTATATGTGAGCTCTGAAGATTTACTAATAGCACTGTAGAATTTCTTCTTCGAAATCGTTGTTTCAAAGTACTTAGGCTTTGAGCTTTGATTGCTTAGATTATTCGTTTGCACAGCATTTCGGTTACCTTCAAAGGTTGAATTCTACACGTATTTATAAAAATGATGATAAATAGTGTCGTTGGAGGGAGCACTAATCAGATCCTTCTATTTGTCGCTGAGTTCTTCTCGTTGAGAATCCTCGTATGTCTTTGTCAGAGGTCTACATTATCGTACACTGTAGTTCTGCAACTCTGGAAAGGTCTTCTAGCATGTCAGCAACTTCTGCAGATACGCTAAGACACATGACGAGTCAAACACTTAATGCTTAATTTCTTACGTGTTTCTTGATTGAGTGACTTGTGTTTTATCAAGATTGATTTCAAGTTGGGCGATTGAGACTACTCCATCTTTAATCGGTGAGTTGGACTCTGCCTTTTGTCGACTTTGGAAACCCGAGTCGAGATGATGCTTTCAACTAGATATAGATATATAGTAAGCTTTAACCTTTCATCAGCCAGCTTTGATTTGATATAGCCAGCATTGACTATTTGTCACCAGCTTTAACTACATATAGGAAACTTTGACTCTTGATAGCCAGCATTAACTTCCGTGAGGATAGTTGACTGCTTGATATAACACTTAGTCATATCTTGACTTCTTCATCTCTTCAGCGACACTAAGTCTTCAGTCTTCCGATATCAGTATTCAGTCCTTGACTTTACTCATCAATAGCCAACCATCAATATAGTAATGCTTCAAACTTTAGACTCCAGTTGACCTTCCTTCAGTCTTCATTCTTTGTCGCGATCATTCGGTTAACCTTACATCAAATCTGCATGCGATACTCCTATCAGTATAGATGACTTCAGTACTACTTGAACTCTTTCAGTCTTGGGTCTGTCTAAGCTGGTAGTTCTACTGCTAAAACCTATAATAAAAATGCCTAACTCCAAAATAAGTCAGTAGCATTAGTTACAACAGCAGGGTGATCCTCAGAGGTTTTGGAATCTAATTAAAACACAGTTAAGATAGAATTTTCCAATCATTTCCCCCTTTCGGATGGTGCCAAAACCTTAAACATTATACTAAGAACAAACTAGAAATGTATAACTAGTTTCAACAGGTGGACTTAATTCCCCCTTGCTGTGATCATCCTTGTCTACAAAACAGGGTTAGTTCAGCATAATAATGTTTAAAGCAAATACAGAGCTTGGACAAAGAGTAATTATTGTCGGGGTGAATTAGGTTAGTTTATAGATCAAAAGTTGCTGAGATTTAAATGATATAACATATAAACTCAAAATCAATAGCAAACCTATACAAGTCTATTACAACACATCTGACCAGTTCATCTTCTCCTCTGCTTTGTCATCTCTTCATTAGTTAGTTGTCCATACATAGCAAAAACCCTCGCAACCAGCTTTTGGAATTAAATCTGTTTCTTTGTCTGAATCTATCTTTAACAGTTCCACAACAACCAAGGATTCTTTTTCAATCTAGACTCGGTCAACAAAGTTGCCTCTCATAGGAGGTGGCACAACTTTCTTCGAAGATGTAAAAATACTGACATGTTGCCTGGCTGCATAGTTTACGTACTTGTCAATGATAACACGGTCCTTGTACTCTAGTATAAATTTCTAAAACCATTAGTTGTGATCTAAGGGCTTCAGGAAGGTCCATCAAGTAGTAGTAATACATGACGAACTCCATCTTCAGCTGCTCCCATCTATCATTCAGTTTAGCCGGAACGTATTTGTCAAACTTAATCCTGGCACTTGCAACTGTGATTTTTAGCAGACCTTTCCTCTGAAAGTTACTTGGAGCACTCATTCTACTTATAGTTTTCTTTCTCTTCTCTACTACAACCAACGCTATTTGGGTGTCTCCTATTAGTTTTTCAGTCCCAGCCTGTTGCCTCTTGCTCCATCATGCTGCCAGTGGGGCTGGGTTTCCAACATCTCGAATGGGGCGCTTGCATGGAAGACAATAAGGTAAATATCATCTGTTATATCAGCAACTGGTTAGGTTGACGAGGCAGCTTCTTTCACTTTCTCATATCTTTTGCCTTCAGCAGCCTTCCTCCTTAGGCGCTCTTCAGCAGCCGTCTCTTCGACTTCTTCTTCTGCCATCAGTTCTGCCAGTTCTACTGCTGCCACTTCCGTTGTTCTTCGCTCCTCAGTAGCTCGACCAACTCTGTCACCTCTTCTATAGCAGCAACCTCCTTCATCTATTTCCCTTCATTTTTTGGCATCATCAATAACACAGTGGAGGGAGATCGAGAGGTCGCTGACAGTTTGGTTCAACACGACGTGTGAGCGGTCCATCTGTTCTAATCTTTCAGTGTAGGCAGCCAGCAGACTATCAGTTTCTTTTCTCTCTTTCTTAAGGACCTTCACTTCTTCTTCTAGAGCAGTTATCCTCTCATTAGTGCCTGAAGGGTAAAGTCCAGCTGATTCTGAACGGTGTTGAGCAACTGGACAGAATGTTGCTGGTATACTTCTTTTGTAATCAGCATTGAACATAGCTTCCATCAACATGATCATTTTGTTTTTCAGTTGGCTGATGGAGCCTTCTCGCGCTGACTTCTTCTGTTGGAAGTTCTCAATCACAACATCCATGAGATCTCTCAAATTTTGCATTAAAGTTGAGAACTCACCATGGATCTATTATGCGAACGTTTCCCTTAGGTCGACCTATTTTTCTTCTTTCTCCTTATACGTCTGGATGAGCGTAGCATAGGCTTTGTTCGCTGCTTCGACCTGGGAGCTGAAAGTATGCTCACATTGCCACGCCAGGTCTTTGTACTAGGTCGTCTTCTTCAACTCCTCTTCTAGTTGGGCCATCATGTCCAGCAGCTTGGCTTCAGTTGGATTCTAGGAACACTCTAGTGCTGCTAACAGTTGTTATGCGAAGGGAACCACTGGATCATAGAATGTGTTAGTTGTATGGGTGTCAGTTGGAGCTTCCTGCTGGAAGGTAGAGCTTGGCGGACCCGTCTGGTCCTCGTCAGATGGTTGTCCAGATGCCGGTAATTCCATACTAATCTTATGGTTCGTCTCTTCCGGGATGTGTTTCTTCAATGATGCAAAACTGAAAAAATCAGCAAGCTGGTAAAAATATGCCATCTTTGTTTGAAGAAAGACATGTAGTCGAGTAGCCTGAGCTATGGCTTCGGGTAGGCTCAAAAGAATATGAATATTTTTGGTTCGGTATGAGTGAGCGCTCTAGGTAAAGAGGTTTTTTAGTTTGGTCATGCGGGAAGCTAGCTGGGCTTCGAAAGTTATCTCTATGAATCCATCGAAGGATTCAGTAGAGTGGGTTGAAATGGTTTGTTGTGAAGGTGACGTTGTGGGTATATGTGTTGGGCTTACCTCAGGATGTGGTTGAGAAAATTCAGCCTTAGGTGGGGATGAACCAGGTGGGGATACATGTATATATGGTGGTGAGTTTGTGGGTAGGGGTAGCTAGGAGTCTATGGGTGAGGGAGAACAGGTAGATAAATGAGCTAGTCTAGGACTGGGGCTAGGGTTGGGCTTAGGCTCCGTACCTGACTCATCCAATCGCATCTATTGGGCCATCTCAACAACAGTCTGCATCTTCCTCTTCAATAACAACTGTTCTGGGCTCTATTTCTCATACTCCTCCTCCATCTCCACATCCTTTTCCACCACCTTCTTATAGGGGAATCTCATTTTACCCTCTCCCGATGATCTATCTTGGATGTTTAATTCACCATATATTGATTATATACCTAGCATGCACCTATATAATTAATTACAACAGGTTGGTGTTTTCTCGTGTTTACCTGTGAATTTATCGGATAAAGGATGATCAAGACTCGTGCTTTGATCTTTTGGACTGTATCCCGTTTGCCAAAACTCCAATGCTAAGTGAGAGCAATCTATGGATAATACTGCAAAATTTTGCCTTCTTGCACAACTCTGAGATTTTCGAAAATCTCACTTATGGAATAGTTGTTTCTGATTTTCTCTCACCTTGTATTTATAATGCACCCCTAGAATCCTAACATGATAGGATCTCTGCATATCTAATAAATACAATCATATCTTTTCACATAAATCATATCCAAAATAATATCTTTGATATCTAATGAAATCAGATAAAATCTATCTAGATATAGGAGAATCAGAACATAGTCCCAGTGGGACTCTACTAGTGTGGGGTGAAATTATCAGCAGCACCAGGCCTTGATGAGCCAGCCCAGGGATCAAATACAAGGAATAAAGATGAGACTCAAATGAATTAATTATCTTATGTTCAGCCCAGAACATAAATTAATTCATAAACATTCATTCATGCCACAAGAGAATAAATACTGACTCACCCCTTTATTACCGAAGTTGAGTCGGGCTTGCACTTGCTTGCACTTAGACTTTACGAATCCTCGTATTTAAGATATCATACGTCCATTAATTATTTATAGCTTTCTGACTGCTTAAAATAATTAATCTCTTTAATTCCTTAAGTAGTACCACTCAACCTTATTATTGTACTTAGCTAACTCAACTTGTAGGGTTTATTACAATAAACATTTTGAGCTCCTTAAGGGGACGTCATCATCCTAAATGGATACAGTGACTCGATACATGGTTACTAGCATAACATACAAGCACTGTCACCACCCAATATACGGAGAATATTGGATCATCTCATGTAACCCTCACCCATAACAAATCAAAGTGATGGTCAGCAACTCACACTCACCTAAAACCTTATCAAGGTTTAGATCAACGTAAAGTCACTGAGGTCTAGGTTCTTCACGACGGTCAGATAGAAGAACTCATCTCACTGTGATCCATCAATATGTCATAGATGTACCAACATAGACAAGGAACCAAGTCAAGTCACTTCTTATCTATACTGTAGCCTATACCGATAACTCGTCCTCAAGTTGTCTCAGTTATGATCCTTTTTATATCTCAATAAGCTTGACCAATCATACATACTTCTGTGATCTCCTACACACTGTATAATCTAACTTTTGTATGAGATAAAGAGACATACATGTAGTAACCCGAGAATCTCTTAGTCTTAATTAAAGCCTAATTAAGTATTAATTAGGGGCTTAAAGGCATAGCATCCCTAAAAATATATAAAGAAGTGCATAATAAATTAGTAAGCGATAGAAATTCGATTAATTGCTAATCGAAGGAATATAGTTTAGAAGAAGTAGAGATTATTTAGAAACAAGTTTTATTATGATAAAATAGGAGTATATGGTTATTATTGTGTGTTTGGATGAAAATTTTCATTAAATAGAAAATGTTCTAAAGAAATTATATTAATTATTGTTTATATGAGATTTATTTATAAAATGAAATGAAATAATGTTTAAGCTATTAAATGGCTTAAATAAATTTATTTTATTAATATCTAGTGATAAGGAAATTGTTTTCTATAATTTTGAAATTTATGAATAAATAGAATAATTATTTGATGTATATGAAAGAATTAAATCTATATTTATATGATTTGCATTCCAATAATTGATTTAATTGTTTTGGATATTTATATTAATGAGAAAATTGAGTTTTACTATTAAAGAATATTAATGTTCAACATTAGTAATTTTTAGAATAATTTATATGATTTTCGAAAATTGTAAGAAAAAAAGAAAATGAATAAATAAAGCTATATATATACAACTTCTAGAACATTATTCATTTAAGATCATCTTCAAGCTCCAATTCTCCCTTATTTTCGAACACACACACTACACACACATACAAATTTTTCTTCACTTTTAATGCAAAATTTAAGTTTAGAATTAAGTGGAAATCACTCCAAGGAAGGAAAATACCTTATTTAATCCAAGTTTTTTTGATTAAATTGGAATAACATGATGTTCTCACATGTTAGGGTTTTCGAAAATTTCAAGTTTTATATTAAGGTTGAACTGTTTAATTTTTGTTATGTTTATTGATTTCTTTATGCTTATGATGCTTAAATATCATAATCTATGGTTTAAATTCTTGAAATTCATGAAATTGGTGAAATCAAGTAAGCATGTATAAACCCTAATTTTGCATGTTAATTATTTGTTATGATTTGATTAAATTGAGTTTAGATATGTGTAATTAAGTGGAAATAAACATGATTTGGTAAAAGAATTTTGAATAAATTGAATGTATGTATGATCCCTAATTTTAAAAAATTTAGGGGTTTGGATGAACTTTGAGTTCTTGATTTTATTTGATATATTTGATATGATTTTGAGATCTAGGATATAAATAATACTTAAGTTGAATTTATGGGATTTTATGGACCTATATATTGAAAGTTGAAATATTAAAGTTTATGTTAAATTGCTAGAATTATATGACGAGTTTGATTAGGATTGAAATTGATTATGGATTGGTGACCATTGATGATGGATAAGTATATATATAAGTTGATTGAAACTAAATGGATAGTAGATTGATAAATTCATTTATTTACATAATAATATGGTTGAAGGGCATAGTAAAAGTATGGTGTAAATGGATTAATTTAAACTTGTTTTGAGTTTCTAAATATATATTTAGGCATATGGTGATGATCTGATGGAGTTTGGATGAGTTTGGTTGAATTGGGAATGAAATGACGATTCATTTTATAAAACTTACTCTGTCGAAATTTTGTTAGAATTGGTATATTAATAAGATGTTTTGAGAATTAAATTAGTAAACTTGTGATATGTGTATAAGTGAGATTTGTTCACTTGATTGCCTTAAGTTAAGATTTAAAATGATATGCATTGATGAAACTAAGTATAAGTTACTTAAATTCCTTTGATTATGACATGTTACGTAACTTACTAAAATTAAAGTTTACTAAAGACATAAGTTATTAAGGGATCTGATAGCTTAACTTAAGTCTTAGAATTTAGTAAAACTAAGAATAAGATGTAATATGCTCAAGTGAATAAGAATGTTGCTAAGTTCGATAAATATTTTATTTACAAGGATCAAGTAAGGATAATGGAATCCTGAAGGACGAGAAGGAGGACATCATAGAGTGACGACGTTCCAGGTGGGTTTTCTTTTCACTAACGTGTGCATAATATTGAATGTTTTATTTATATCTTGCATATTATTGTGAATGATTGAATTTCTATATGTTGAAAACGAGATCGTGTTATTTGTTGAGTATAAGATTATGATTTGTTGAGCATAAGTTCATATTACCTATCTACGGAAGAATTATGTTAATGACCGAGAAGTTTATAGTTGTGTAGACCGGTCAGGGTATTGAGAAGGAGGCCTACTTCTCATTATCGAAGAACGTAGATAGGGCAGGACTGTGATTGGTAACCTTCGGTACCAACACAGAAAGATAATACCAACATAACATAATATTAAATGAGATTGCATTGTTACAGTTGCATAAAGTCTATTGTCAATGAAAATCAAATCAGGTATTATTTACTTTAACTCTTACGTTGAGTAAGTTCGGTAAGTCATTTAAGTTTAAATTTTAGCGATAACCCACTGAGTACTAGTTGTTACTCATGCTCTGCATTTGTTTTCTGAACGTGCAGGTAGAGCTTGGAGATAGCGATGGAAGAGGAAGCTGAGCTAGGGTTCTTTTGTCGTACATAATTATGCCCTGAATATCATGTCTTCATACATGACATTTGACTACTTTCCGTTGTCAAACTCATATTATTTTGTTGTTGGTCTACAAGATACTCTGTTGTATGTTAAAGTTGTATTGTGTAAACTTTAAATGTTGGCTTGAATTTCTTCTAGTTATCGATTAAATAGTTAAACTCATTTTATCGCAAAGGTCATTGTAAAATTTGAATTTATTATGTTCGTCTCATAAAGCAGTCATAGCCTGATTACATAGTTAATCATTTAATTAAGTAGTCGGGTCGTGACAATACATATGCAATCAAGTAAACAAATCAGATAGGAGTTTGTAATAGTGGTAACATGAAAGATTGTATACAAGTTCAACCAATCTGCTTTCAGTATACAGTCCAACAATCTTCCACTTATACTAAAGCAAATTTTTAGTATATAATGTGTCTCTCTACTAGCCATTACAAACAACACCATCACTTTGCTTCTCCCACTTATACAAAAGCATCCTTTCTAAAGTGGCGGGCCATTTTCGCAATCCAAGTCCTCGAACATGCTCGTCGTAGACTTTTTGCGGCAGGCTCTTCGTGCACTACTACAAATTTGTCTTTTCTCTACACCTCATAGACTACGTTTTTTTCTTAAAAATCGTAGTCTATACCTATAGACTAAGCTTTTTTATCAAAACTGTAGTCTATGTGTGAAAATTGTTGAAAAATAGACTACGGTGTACTTAATATGCGTAGTCTTTATAAAGTAATGACTACGCTTAACAAAAGCGTAGTGTATATGCATGTTTTTGACATCCAATACACTACGCTTATCAAAAAAGCGTAGTCTATGTGCATATTTTTTTTTTTAAAAATAAAAAGTTACAGGGACTGGTGTGGTTGCTGGAAATCGGATTAATCTAAGGGTGGGATTAATGCTAGCTGTATCGCCTTTGAGAAACCCTAAGAATGAAAGAGAAGGCGAAATGGAAGGCTTTTCAATCGACGAGAGCGAGTTTCCCGATTTCTCCGCCGGGAATATGCTCGACAGCATTGATTTCGACGATCTCTTCCTCGAAATCAGCGACGGCGACGTGCTGCCGGATCTGGAGATGGACCCTGAGCTCCTGCCCGAGTTTTCGGTTAGCGCGAGTGAGGAATCGAAGGTAAAGTCATGAGTTTGACAGAAGTTTACAGATAAAAGTTTCGGATTTCTATCTCGGACTTCATTTTCACACAGATTTTCGAAATTTCAGCCATCGAAACCCTTCCCTCCCGCCGTACGATCCATTCCTGCAATCTTACCCTCCTTGCCGCTCACTGTTGTTCCATCGACGGCGGTCTCATCGTCGAGAGCCACCACCGCTGCTCTGCCAAACCCTCGTTGCCTGCCAAAACATGCCCTGAATTTCCAATCTCTCTATGTGTGTAGTGTGAATCTACAAGCAAAGAGAAAACACTGTAGTGTCGTGTAGGTGCAATGCGGCATAAGCGCCACAAGCAAAGCCAGACGAGACCACTGACAGACAAAAGAGAAAACACGCTGCCACACCATCACTCTGTGTGTGAATCTACACCGCTCACTACGTGTGAATCTGTCTCGCTCGCTAGTGCAACTCTTTCCTTCGCACCGAGGAATCACAACATCTTTTGTTATTCACCGTGTGTAGCAGCAACGTATACAACGCCCACTATTATCTGGTCCGTTTGCGTGTGTTTTCGGTTTCTTGGTTTCTTCAACTGCTTCGTGTTAATTTCTTGAATTGGATATTTGATGAGGGTGCAATGTGTGGAGAAGGAATATTCTGGATCTAGTATGAGTTCCTGCTAATTTTCTAGTGTTTTAGTATGAGTTCCTGCTAATTTTCCAACTAGGAGTTGTTGAATCCTATCTTTAACTGTGTGAAGAAGGAATATTCTGGATCTTTTTGGCTCTTGTTAATGCCAAATGTTTGCTCAGACTGCGTATTCGCAATTCGGTTCGCTTTTACCGACTTATAGTAGCGGAAACTAAGTTATATTTAGGAAATGCTTTGCAGATAACGAGATGTCGCAGCGGCATATCGTTGCACATTTTAGGTCAGAATCTTCAATCGCCACTCTGTTTAGAGGCCACTCGTAGCTGGAAGTTTTGGATTACGGATAAAATTCTAGGCTTTGTAGGGATTTGGTCGTTGCGGTTGAGTTTATTGTTTAGTAGCCAATATTTTTAGGGATTTTAGGTGATGGAGGATATTGGACTTTTCAATCAAGGGTGGAAATGGTTGCAATCAAAGGACTGTTTTTCTGTAGTGAGGACTTCTGCGAGCTGTTTAAGAGACAAGATAGGGATTTTCAAGGAGCGCATTGGCCGATGATTTGTTGCGGATGTGCGAAATGTGGCAGAGGTCTTCTGTTCCTGTTGGTCTATTGGAAAAACTGTTCTATTTCTGGATTCCAATCTTTTGTTGGGCTGGGATCAGCGGCGCTGCTTGTCATCATGTGGAGTTGCTTCCTGAGCTTGACATCGATGTCATGCCTTCTGTATGTGCTTCTTAGTATGGTACGTTTTCCACTCATTAATTAGTTGCCAAATCTAATTTCTCGCAGATGCTTGATTTGCTGCATATTTATGTACTAGCTATTTTCGACTTCCAAGATCTGATTTTATTTTGCGAGTCCATGGGTAATATGTTATTGATCTTAATAAAATACTGTAGGATGATATAGGAGAAGCCTGTTTTGATGGAGTTTGTAGGATCAGTTAAACTTAGGGGTCATTTGGAGCAACTTCTTCTAATTCAGTAAAGATAGAGGTCTCTATATCCCTTCCCAGGCAGAAAAAGAAAAAAAAAGTGGAAGTTCTGGTTGAGCAATTATTAGAAATGCTGTTTGTCAAGATTAAAGATTTGTCCTCTGAAACTTTCATGCTCGAACTTTATAGTGTTTGTGGCACTTTCAGAGAGCATGGCTCCATTATTCTTGTGGTGAATTGATATGTTTTGTAGCCCCCGCCTTTCACAGACCTTTAGAAGGATGAGCTTTACTTAATTACTTGTTAAAGCTGTTGATTGTCAAGATGGAAAATGCCGATAGTATGATAGCACACTGAACAATATTCACCTGTCACCATGTTAAATCAAATATTTAATGTTGATAATTGATATCGATCTTCCAGATGTGTTGTCATGAACAAACCATAAGATGAGACAGAGACTGACTACTGATTTACTGCTATTGATAATATTAATGGGACAGTTGCCACCAATTAATAATGTGAGCTCAATTTAGCATTTTGGGCATGATATTAGAAGCAGAGTTCATTGTTTTTGTCAAAGTTATTGACCTATCTGCTTGCAGTTCTTAATGTCCAGTCTCCTTAAATTTAATTATATATTTTAATGAGTTACTTCCAGCTGACATATCATTTAATGTTTGGCTGCTATAGGATCCTTTCATGTTTCAAGTTAAATGCTTTTGAGTATCTTAACCTTCCATTTACATCCTCTATAGAAGATGTGAAAAGGCAATATCGTAAAGTGAATTTCTGATAGTTATGAAATTGCTAAGTACAGGTTAATTGGTATCTGTAAGAAATAGTTGCAAGTTTAATGCTATTTTTGCTCTTACAGTTATCATTGCTTGTTCACCCTGACAAATGCAAACATCCACAAGCGAAGGAGGCATTTGGAGGTAATTGTCCCTGTTATTATTTTTCTTAAGAAATTATGTGATTTCATCCCTGTATTCTTCTATTAGTTCCTTATATGATATACGTTTCCCTCTTTATCCAATTAGTTTATTTATGCTGGATGCAGAAGGAACAAATTTGTACTAAACTTGTTTTCATGCCCCCTTAACTTTCATCATATTGAAACTACTGATAGAAAGCAATATGCCAACATGGCATGTTACTGCTAAGAAGGCGCAAGTAGAAAAGTATTGTGTGATCACACATAATCCTGCTTATGCTTCATAGAACGGTACAAGTTGCTTTTTATAATGAGAAGATTGAAAATTGTTTAGTAAACATTAAAGCATGCATCAAAGTTGAGCACATATTTCTAAAAGATTTTTAGCCAATTCTATAGTGTTAACACCTACTGCTTATTTGAGGACCATTCTCTATAGACTATGTTATAAGTAGTTTTGTGTTGGATTTTTTCAGATTCATACACTTTTTTATATACTTTAATTCATGATTAATCTGTCTCCACCAGAGTCTGGTATAGTGCATAGTGGTCCTTTTCATAGATAGCAAAGTAATACAAACACAGCCATTAATCTTGGGTGGAGGCAATATTCTCTGATAAGTCATACTAATTTCCACTGCTGACATTATGACCTTGATTAGCTCCACGAGCTTAATGCAACTGTTGGTCAAACTCTATACTGCAGCATAATTCCATGCTACCAATTTGGTAAAAATACAATTGTCTTTGAATTATTGGTTACACAATAAGAATCTTCCTCTAGCTACTGCATTTTTTTTTAAATTTGATTCAATTCTTAAATTTGGCTTTTGTTTCTCTGAACAGCTTTAGCTAAAGCTCAACAACTGTTACTCGACCAACAAGAGAGGGATTATATTCCGAACCAGGTTAATGCCGCAAAAGGTGGATCAATGAGCTTACTTTTCTCTATTTGGTTCCTTATTTCTTTCTTTGTTTTGCAAGATATGACTCTCTAATTTTGCCTCATCCAACACTGTTATCTCCGATTACAAATCATGTTTTGGAGTAAACTGCTTCAGATCTTGGTATCTCTGTTATACTGGATCTTATACTAGATCTAGTTATTATTCTTTTATTTTTTGGACCTTAAATTATTGTTTGGTGTTTCCTCACAACACTTATGCTACATAGGAAATAAATCATACTGTATAACCAACACTTTTAATCTGTCCATGACTTAAATTTTCCAAAATGAAGGCTTGGTTTCGAAGCTACTGGTTCCCAGGAATCTATTCTCCTTAAATTATTGTTTGTGTTTCCTCACAACACTTATGTTAGTTAGATTTACATGCAGAAGCAATATTATCCTTTGTCTTTTAATGAGCGTGTTTTCACCTCCCTCACATGCCGCTATTTCTTTCCGTACGTACTTTAGACAGTTCTTGGGCCAGTTTTACAATTGAAATGAGTACTAGATAGAGGTTGAACAGATTACCAACATTTTTTATATTTGCATTTTTATGCAACAACAGGGGAAATATGAGCAGGAATACGAGCGATCAGAGGAATTCCAGCATCAATTGAAATTGAAAGTTCGAGAACTCTTAACAGAGCAAGAGTGGAGGAGAAGAAAGATGCAGATGAGGGTATGCCTCACTATACAACCTAATGTTTTATTGTGTTGAGTACAACTCTCCTTTAGGTTTAATACAAATATCCAGGGGTAATATGTGGTACCTCTAGGGGATTGTTATGTCAAAGGTTAGCTAATTTCCACAAATAAAGCCAAACTCGGGTGAATTTGTACTTTGCACTTTTTGGATTTATTTCCGGTTTTTTGTTACTGGCGGGTGTTATCTTATGGGTATCATAGATATCAGAGGAAGAAGGTAGATTAAAGAAAGACGAAGAAGAAACAAAGGAGATGTGGAAACGAAAGCGTGAACATGAGGAGCAGTGGGAAGGGACAAGAGAAAAAAGGGTTAGTTTCGCATACATGTATTTTATGATTGTCACATGACAGAACAATCATGAACAGAAGTGTCTCCATTTTAGATTAACGCAACTAGATATCCATTAAAGTTCTAGAAATTAATTGTATGAATACATTGATGAAGTTCGTGTTGAATGGGCAAATCTCATGCTTCTTCACATATAGTATTCACATCTTTTGAATTATTTTGTACTATGATATGGGGGATACGTTCTTATTGTTTGATTATGTGATGTGGCCAGTATTTTTGTATAGTGATTTTGTAACAGTAATGAAAACAGATTGTATATTTTTGTATAGTGATTTTGAACGTAATGAAAGCAAGTATATTTTAATCTCATTTGCGTGTTATTGATTGTATAGGTTTTAAATAAAGAAATTAACTACGGTTGAAATTGAAAAATTGTAGTACAAAAGATATATTGACTACAGTTTGAAAAGTCAACAGTAGTCGTTATGCACGGTTGTAATAGAAAATGTGTAGTATATAAAATATAAAAACCGTAGTAAATTATATTTACTACGGTTTTTTATGCCAAAATATAAAATTTGGCATAAAAACTGTAGTAAATTTGGCATTAAAACCGTAGTAAATTATAAAAAAACCGTAGTAAATTCTAAAAAACCGTAGTAAATACAGTAAAAAACCGTAGTAAATTTGGCATATAGACTACGCATAAAAAGCGTAGTGTATGTGCGAAAAAGTGTAGTCTATAGTCGGTATAGACTACGCTTAAAAAGTGTAGTATATGCGTGAAAAAGTGTAGTCTTAGTCGGTATAGACTACGCTAAAAAGCGTGTGTGTGTGCGAAATTAATTGTAGTGCAGAGTCGATATAGACTACACTTAAAAGCGTGGTGTATGTGCGAAATTAATTGTAGTCTATAGTCGGTATAGACTACGCTTAAAAAGCGTAGTGTATGTGCGAAAAAGTGTAGTTTATAGTCGGTATAAACTACGCATAAAAAGCGTAGTCTATATGCGCATAGCTTTCTCTACACCACTTTTCTCTACGGTTCAAAACGCACATATACTACTTATTTTATGTGTAGTCTATGCCCTTTTTTCTTGTAGTGGTGAATGGGTCAACTAGGTTATCCGTTGTATCAATCAGCACATTACCTCGTCTAACGATTTCTCGTATGACATGGTACTTTCTCTCTGTATTTTATCGCCAGGGGTCCGTGGTTCCTTCGAGTTTGCCCATCGCACTGAGTTATCACAAGACACTATGATAATCTTGAAAACGAGATTCCATATCTAGATCCATGAGGTAATTCTTGAACCATACCGCCTCCTTAGCAGCCTCAGAAGCGATTACATATTCGGCTTCCATGGTGGAGTCTGCAATGTATCGCTGCTTTGCAATCCACCAAGATACGACTTCTCCTCCCAAGATAAACACATATCCGTATGTAGACTTTTTCTCATCACGGTCAGCTTGGAAATCCGAGTTTGAATAACCCAAAGGCATTAGACTATCTACTTGGTAAACTAGCCTATAATCTCGAGTCCTTTTCAGGTACTTGAATATATGTTTTACCATAGTCCAATGAGCTTGTCCAGGGTTAGATTGATATCTAGCTAGTATGCATACCACATAGCAGATATCGGGCCTCGTACACATCATCGCATACATGAGACTTCTTACGAGAATAAGAAACTTGTCTCATTTTATCTATCTCCTTTGCAGTCATTGGTAACTGCTCCTTAGATAAATGAACACCATGTCTGAAGGGTAGCAATCCCTTGTTGGTGGTTTGTATGCTAAAACAAGTAATAACAGTAGTAATGTAAGACGCCTGAGATAAGCTCAACATTTTCCTCTTGAGATCTTGGCAAACCTTGATCCCAAGAATGTACGTTGTATCTCATAAGTCTTTCATCTGAAATAGATCAGATAACCAACTCTTTACGTCTGATAACAGCTTCACGTTGTTGCCAAGTAGAGATGTCATCTATGTAAAGTGTAAGAAATACCACGTCACCATTGACATCCAAACGATACATGCAACTTTCGCTAGGCAATTGGGTAAATCCATAGGACTTTACCAACTCGTCAAAGCATAAGTTCTATGATCGGGAAGCTTGCTTGAGTTCATAAATGGACTTCTTAAGATTCCATACTATGTGCTTTTCACCCTTCACCAAATAACCTTCGGGTTGTTTGATAAACGTGCATTTTACACGTTTATTGTTGATTTCTAAAGATGATTTTAGATCGATAAAGTGTGTTTATGTCTTGGATCTTAATGCTTTTATATATTTTTGGAAGATACTGCTCTTGGGTTTCGTTTTGATGTTTTGTAGGCTTATAAGTTGAAAACCGAAGCATGGAACGAAGGACGAGCAAACGAGGGCGAAATGAGGGCCTAGCGACCGCCTTCGCGCCGCTAGCCGTATGCCAAGAGCTACTCGCGCGAGCCGCGAGATGCACACAGATGAAGGCTCACGACCGTCCTAGCGACCGCTAGGTCGGTCGCGAGGAAACGCTAGCACACGCGAGAGGACGTCAGAGCACGCGAGCACTCCCAGCGGGCGCGAGACGTGCCCGCGATGATTTTTCATGCGACGCGACCACACCTAGCGAACGCGAGTGGGCTGCGAGGCCGCCCAGATCTTGTGCGTACTGCCGAGAACCCGGGATGGCGAGGAGGAAATCCCTCGCGACCGTGCTCGCGACCGCGAGCCCGGCCGCGAGACATGGCGGCAGACCCAAAAATTAGGGTTTCAGCCCTAATTCTATAAATAGGGCATTACCCCCTCGCGCCCCCAACCTTGTCCAGACTTATTTTTACACGTTTTCCTCAGTTTTTCTCTAGTTTTTCATTTATTTTCACTCTAGCTTTGATTTAGATTCATTCTAGCTTTAGTTTTCCATCATTCTGCAATTGTTCTACGATTGTTAACGCTTGTAACGCTTTTGTCGAACAAATTCCATCGTTTTCCGTTTTCCGTTGGGTTTGGATACGAACCCAACCATTGTTCTCGACGTTTCCTACGGGTTTGATCTATTTAATTCATACTTTTATGATTATTTCATATTTTATTCCGTTAATTATGTACAGCTAAATTTACATTCTAATCACAGGGTTTGCATGATTCTATCCTATATGTTGTGATTCACGCTATTGTTATTTACCTTCCGGGCATTGATTCATTATTCTTGGTGCTTAATTATATGTGTTGATTTCGATCAATCTTGATGCATATCATAGTTGCCGATTAATTACGTAATGCTTTTAATTGTCAATCGATCTTGAATGCATGATACGGATAAGCCTCGAGTCGAATGGCGAGATAGGAACATTCGTGAGGAAGCATATTCTTTGTGATCCTTTTGGAGTTGCTAATTTTCCTCTAGAGGCGTATGATAATAGGGAAAATTAGTAATCAACTCATCACAATTGTCGTGGCGAAGTTGTTGGCTACATATGTGATCTTCCATCTTGTCTCGGATTAAAGCGGTTAATAATAAGCGGGATAAACATCGTTGTGGATAGGAATAGTGCATCCCTAGGGTTAGTCTTTATCTCTTATATTCATCTTTGAGTTTTTATTGCATTTGTTTATTTTCAAGTTGTTACCTTTGCTTTGGATTTAGTATCCGAAGCCCTAAAACCTTTCAAACCATATTCTGTTGCTTGGATAATGATGAAGGATTAGAGAGTTAGCTTCTGTGTTTTCGGATTGCAATCCCTGTGGATACGATACTCGACTTACCCATATACATCGCGTAAATGCGCCGTAATTTACGTGCGATCAAATTCTGTCGATCAAATTTTGGCGCCGTTGCTGGGGATTGTTAAGATCACATAGGAATAATTTGACGATTTGGAGTTATTAATTCAAGTTATATATTATATTATTTATTTATTCTTGTCAAAGTTAAGCTCTCTCTTTTTCTCCAGGTAGTTTATGATCACAAGGTCCCGGGGACCTCCTGAGCAAAATCTTGACCCAGAGATCAAAAATTCCCAAAGGAGAAGGAGACGAGAGAGAAGAAGGGCTGTAATGGTAGCTAATCTACAGAACAAGGGCATTCCTCCCGAGCAAGCTGCACGCATGCTAGCCGATTTCACAGAGATGCAGCGGATGGCGAATATGAGACTCCTTGTCCCTACCCCGCTGGATTTGTATACCGGCGCGCTGGTTGAGCTTGTATACAATGTTTCCTGTTACCACTATTACAATCTCCTATCCGAAATGAATACTTGATTGCATATATCCGTGTCCCCTTATCTCATATAAGTTAGATCATACGGTGTGTGAAGATCACGAAGTCCGTATGATTGGTCAAGCAATGAGATATAAAAGTTTCACAGTGAGACGACTTAAGGACGAGTTGTCGGTTTAGGCTGCGGTATAGATAAGAAGTGACTTGACTTAGTTGCTTGTCTATGCCGGTGCGTCTCGACGTATTGAAGGATCACAGATGAGATGAGTTCTTCTTTCCGACCGTCGTGAAGAACCAAGATCTCGGTGACTTACGATGATCTAAACCTCGATAAGGTATTAGGTGAGTATGAGTTCTTGTCCATCACTTTGACTTGTTATGGGTGAGGGTTATATGTTCTAACCCAAGATTCTCCGTCTTGGGTGGTGGCGAGGTTGATGTCACGCTAGTTATCTCAGTCGAGTCACCGTATCCGTTAAGGATGATGGCGTCCCCTTAAGGAGCTCAAAGGTTTATTGTACTAAACCCGCAGTTGAGTTAGCTCAAGTACAATAATAAGGTTGAGTGGTACTACTTATGAAATGAAGTTATTAATCGCTTTAGCGATGATTGCTATAAATGATTAATGGACGTTCGATATCTTAAATACGGGATTCAGAATGTCTAAGTGCAAGCCCGACTCAACTTCGGTAATAAAGGGGTAAGTCGGATTCTTTCTCTAGTGGCATGATCGAATGTTTATAAATTAATTTATGTTCAATTTGAACATAAGATAATTAATTTATTTGAGGCCCGTCTTTATTCCTTGCATTTGATCCTGGTGGCCCATCCAGGGCCCATAGCTTAGCAAGAAAATCGGTCCCTATATCTCTCATGGCAAGATTTTATTCTCTTTATCCCACAAGGATATAATTATATTTATGGAATATGCATAGATCCTTTCCATATAAGAGTATGGAAATAATCCTAAGAGTATGGAAATAATCCTAAGAGTATGGAAATAATCCTAAGTGTATGGTAATATTCCATATAGGATTATGGTAATATTCCATATAGGATTATGGTAACATTCCATATAGGATTAAGGTAGTGCATTATAAATATAAGGTATGAGATAATGTCTAGTACTCACTCACAAATTACAAGCAAGAATTTTCGGTATTCTCATCATATTTGAGAGAGAAATTTCGCGAGTTTTGAGAGGTCATTGGGTGATTTTCCAAGCATTCTCCATAGATCGCCCTCACCGACGCTGGAGATTGGGCATCCGGATACATCCGGTAGGTCAGCACGAGTCTCGACCGCTCGATCCGCTCATCCCGCTCAACCACCTCGACGGATCCAGCGTAAACACGTGAAAACCCCTACGTGTTGCGATTTAATTATATAGACGCATGCTAGGTTTATAATCAATGTATGGTGAATTAAACACCCAAGATGGATCCTCGGGCGGGGTTAACAAATGTTTTCCCTACATTGGTATCGAGCACAGGATCGAATCTTGCTCTGCTGGATTAATTCACGTTTGATTATTACGTGCGTTATTATAATTGTGGATTTGTCGCTCATCGTTAGCTCGCTTGTTTTGTTGGTTTTGTTTTACACCACGAGAAAATCCGTGGTTAGATTAGATTTTATTATGTAAATCTTATCCGTAAAGAAGAACGAAGACGAACGAGCGAAGAACGAAACGACGGGAAAAACGAGGTTCTCGGCTGCCTGGGTGGTTTCATGAAGCGAGTCTCGCGGTCGCTAAAGGCGATCGCGAGGGCTGCGGGCGACGGGCGCGCGTTCGCGCGGGATCCTGGCGTTTAGCGGCGAACTTCGCGATCGCGAGGATTACCCGCGAGGCAGCGGCCGTCTTGACTAGCGGGCGGCGAGGGCGCTGTTGGCATGAAAACCCGGCCATGGCGGACTCGCGATCGCGAGGTTTGGCACCGGGCGACGATGTCTCGAGGCGAGCGTTCGGCGCTGGGCGTGGCGTGCAGCCGACGGGTCGCGGCGCAGAAGCGATCGCGTGGCGCTCATGGCGAGCCGCTGGGCAGGCGGGCGAGGCGGTCGGGCGCGACGGGCTTAGCCTCAGCGCTGCCCAAGACTCTTATGGGCCGACCGCCCGGACCCGTTTTCGAGATTCGGCCGTGCGCCCGCACGCGAGGCCCAATTGTTGAATCCGTCCGCGCCCGCACGCGAGGTCCGTTCAAGTTTAAATCAGACTTTGTAAATCTATGTAATAGATTAGATTTAATTGTGCGGGTTTCACGATTGGGCGCGATGAACGTTTTATTTTATTTTATCGTTCATATGCATGTCGTGGATGTTTAAATTATGCGAGAGCATGTTATGTATGTTTAAATTACGTTGACAAACCTTTAAGTGTTTTACGTAATTGGATGCGCATAATAAGCATGCTAGGTTTATCGCGTTTATCAGCATATTTTAGAATTACTGCGAGCATGTTTTACATGTTGAGTTCTATAGAAAGCATGCTAGGATTACGTGATCTCGCATGAACAAACCTTTTGAATAAAAAGACTAAGCAAGCAACCCGACAAATTAATTTTTCAAATTAAAATGTCAAGACCTCCACTTTTGATCTCTAAACAAAGTGAGACGCATGCGTGAGTAAACGCCCACACGCGCGGCTTGCTTACACTGTTTATCATAAGTTTGTTAGATGAGATTTCTAAATAAAACATTTTAAATCTATTGAGAAGTGGGAGTTTCATGTAAACGCCCACACGCTGCGGGCTTGCATATGCGATTTTCATAAGTTCTCTAGTGATAGATATAAATGAGATAACAAAAGAATTTGAATTGGGCGGTATGGTCCGAGTGAGTATACCAATTCTAAGAATTCATCTTCTAGCCGTTAAAATTGTGGTCAATGCTTGAGACATCACCTCAAGTACAACTTCCCGCCAAGTCCCTTTGTGATAGTGATGTGGTGCAGTGAGTCCAATCATTAATTTCATTTGTCATAAGGATAAGTTGGCATGGATTGAAATTAAACGACTAAAAGGTATATTTTAGTCCGGTCGAGGGGTTCATGTAAAGCGCCCACACGCGCGTGGCTTGCATGTGGGATTCCTTGGCGATTGGAGGTTTCATTAATATTGTTTTATCAAAGGTTACAATATTATTGTTACGAATTATTTGCGATCGTATGCTTATGTGTTTTACATTATCGTTTTGAGATATGTCTCTTACGCCGATTATCAATATGCTCGCACAAAACCGTTATCCGTCCAAATTTTATCGAGTGGAAACGAAACATGGAATATGTTCTATCATTTGAAGAACACATGTTTGTTCTCACTACTCCTAAACCCGATGCCCTTATCGACGATCGACTAACGAAAGCAACGAGAGTCAAGGACTTTGAATAAGTCAAACAATATGGCTAAATGCTATATGATGACTACGATGTCCAAAGCTGCGGCACGACATCGATCGATGGCGGACGCGATCGATATTTGGTCAAGTCTCGAGTAAGTTTGGGCGATCGGATCGACGATCCGCTTCCACACAATGAGAGAAATCTTGGCGTGTAAGATGGAAGAAGGAAGTTCGGTCCATGAACATGTCTCCACACGACTCATCTCATGGATAGTCTTGATCGGTTGGGAGGAGGTATTGACGACGGCCAAGGTCGATATCATCCTCAATACACCGCCTAAGTCTTTTGAGAACTTTCGCGTGAATGCGATCATGAGCAAGACCGAGTTTACACTTAGTCGGTTGCTTAATGATCTCGTTCTTTGCGGAAGGAGTTATGGGAAAAGGAGCACATGCTCTTGCTAGCACATCTAAGGGCCCAAAATTTTCGTTGCAAAATGGAAATAGAAAAGGGTGCCAAAGGTGGTAAAGGCGAGGAAATAGTGGGAGAATGGGAGCAAGAACATGGTTGCCACCGAGGCTTGAAGAAGCGAAGGAGAAGAGCGGCAAGTGCTTCAGTGCGGCAAGACGGGCATTGGAAGGCCAAGTGCCCTATGCTCGAGGCTCAAGGTATGCCATTTGCTTTAGTAACGAAACATGTTTAGCGACTTGTTCTACCCATTCTTGGGTAGTAGATACTGGCGAATCGATCATGTTTGTTACACCTGCGTGGGTTCCTGCGGACAAGGGAGCTGTTTGATGGCGAGATAACGATTCCATGGGCAACGCGCGAAAGTCGGGTCATGCGGTTGGAGATGTTTTTTATGTTTTGGGACAACAGCTTTAGTTTTGAAAGACGCTTTGTATGTGCGGATTTTCGGTGAACCTTGTTTCTGTTTGAAATTATTTACACATGGATATTCGTTATTTTTGATAGTGGTGTTTCTATCATAAGAAATGACGAAGTTATCTGTGTTGGCACTTTATATAATTCGCTTTATACTATTTACGCAAAACATAATACCTATAACTATGTCAGCATCTTCATCAAACCCTAAAAGAGAAAGTTTTCTTAGAGATGACTCTACTTTTCTCTGGCATCTTAGATTAGGTCACATCATCTAAATAGGATCCAAAGACGGCTAAGAATGGAGCGTTGGGTAATCTCACGGTTACTCCATTCCCACCGCGAATCTGTATAGAAGGTAAGATGTCGACTGCACCCTCAAAGCGAAGGGTTATAGAGCCACGTAAATGTTGGGTTAGTCCATTCGACTGTGTGGACCTATGTCCACACAAGCTCGTGGAGGGTACAGTATTTTGTCACTTTCATCGACGATTACTCAAGGTGCGGATACATATACCGCTTCACCGCAAGTCCGAATGCTTTGAGAAATTCAAAGAGTTTAAGGCGGAAGTGGAGGCGAAGCTAGGTAAGAGTATCAAGTCATCTGCGTCTGATCGCGGTGGCGAATACCTCGGCGAGTTTATGGACTATCTAGTGAAGTGTGGGATTACATCCCAACAAGATTTCACCGGCACACCACAAAGAAATGGTGTGTCGAGCGAAGAAATAGACTCTTTGGAAATGGTTAGATCTATGATGAGTTATGCTACATTGCTATTTCGTTCGGGGGTATGCCTTAGAGCGGCGGCATACTTGCTAAATCTAGTACCGTCCAAGTCACCGATAAGACCCTTCGAGTTGTGGTTCGGGCGCAAGCCCGCTTTAAACCACATAAGGATATGGAACGATCCGGCACGTCTTTGAACAAGAAGGTCGACAAGTTGGAGGCTAGATCGTACGCAAAGGCTGTTTATCGGCTATCCTAGAGGAACGAAGGTGGTTTATTCTATAGTCCTAGGATCGGAAGGTCATTATTAAAGACTAATGCCCGATTCTTAGAAGAGGATTATATGAAAGATCATAAGTCCAAAGTTGAAATCATTCTTCAAGAATTAGAAGATGATCGTATTCCACCACCGATTAGGCCAAAGGTGCGAGATGTCGAGTCTAGTGGGAGGATCGACACCGATACTTCAAGAAATTGAAGTGGGTCGAGTTCATTGAGATACCGACCGCATAAGTGGTACCTACACACGACAAGTTGTGCAAGATAGAGAACCACAAGTTATCGCACCCACCGTTGTCATTATGTCTATAGCACCTCGTCGTGAGTGGGAGGGTTGTTCGTCAACCCGAGCGATTTATGTTCGTGGGTGAATCGTCGGATTTAGTCCCGTAAAACGAACAGCAATAATCGACCCATGGACGACAAATGAGGCGATACAAGACAATGATGCAAGATCATGAAACTTACGTTTGGGCGAGGTGGTAAAGTCCTATGGATTTACCCAGTTGCTAGCGAGAGTTGTGTGTATCGGTTAGATGTCAACGGTAATGTGGTATTTCTTGCACTTTACGTAGATGACATTCTTCTATTCGCAACAATGTGAAGTTGTTATCGATCGTAAGAGTTGTTTATCCGATCGTTTCAAATGAAAGACTTAGAGATGAAGCGTACATTCTTGGGATCAAGGTTTACCGAGATCGCAAGAGGAAAATGTTGAGCTTATCTCAGCGCCTTACATTGATACCGTGATTACTCGTTTTAGTATGCGGACCGCCAAGAAAGGATTGCTACCTTCGCACATGGCGTTCCTTTATCTAAAGGCGATCACCTATGACCAAAGGAGATAGAGGAAATGAGACAAGTTCCCTACGCTTCGCCGTAGGAAGTCTCATGTATGCAATGCTACGACGAGGTCCCGATATCTGCAGGCAAGAAGCATAGTAGCTAGATATCGCCTAACCACGGACAAGCACATTGACCGCGAGAAAGCATATACTCAAGCACCGAAAAGGACTCGAGATTATAGGCTAGTTTACCATGCGAGATAGTCTAATGCCTTTGGGTTATCTGCACTCGGTTCCAAGTCGACCGTGATAAGAATAAGTCTACCTCGGACTATGTGTTTACCTTGGGAGGTGGAACCGTATCCCATGGCGGAGTGCAAAGCAATGATGCATTGCGGACTCTACCATGGAAGCGAATATGTAGCCACTTTGAGGTCAGCTAAGGAGGTTGTATGGTTCAAGAACTACCTCATGGATCTAGATGTGGTACTGGTTTGCCCATGAGTATCATGGTTTCTCGTGATAACTGGTGCAATGGCAAAATCGAAGGAATCACGGATCCACAAGGCAAGCAAACACATAGAGAGAAAGTACCATGTCATACGAGAAATCGTTAGATTTAGGGGCGTCTGATAGCAAAGATTGATACGACGGATAACCTAGCCGATCCATTCACTAAAGCTCGCGAAATAAGTCTACGTCGGGGACGTTAGAGGACTTGAATTGCGCTTAGATCCCCGCCAAATAAGTCACGCCGTGACGTTAGAGGACTTGAATTGCGCTAGATGGCACCCACTTAGAAAGGAAACTTTTGTATAAGTGGGAGAAGCAAAGTGATAAGCAAAGTGATGGTTGTTTGTAATAGCTAGTAGAGACACATTGTATACTAAAAGTTTGCTTTAGTATAAGTGGGAGATTGTTGGTTTGTATCTTGGCAGTTTGGTTGAGCTTGTATACAATGTTTCCTCGTTACCACTATTACAATCTCCTATCCGAAATGAATACTTGATTGCATATATCCGTGTCCCCTTATCTCGTATATAAGTTAGATCATACGATTGTGTAGAAGATCACGAAGTCCGTATGATTGGTCAAGCTTTAATGAGATATAAAAGTTTCACACCGAGACGACTTAAGGACGAGTTGTCGGTTTAGCCGCAGTATAGATAGATGAAGTGACTTGACTTAGTTGCTTGTCTATGCTGATGCGTCTCGACGTATCAAGGATCACAAGAGATGAGTTCTTCTTTTCGACCGCCGTGAAGAACCAAGATCTCGGTGACTTACGATGATCTAAACCTCGATAAGGTATTAGGTGAGTATGAGTTCTTCATCCATCACTTTGACTTGTTATGGGTGAGGGTTATATGTTCTAACCCAAGATTCTCGCATCTTGGGTGGTGGCGATCTTGTATGTCACGCTAGTTATCTCAGACGAGTCACCGTATCCGTTAAGGATGATGACGTCCCTTAAGGAGCTCAAAGGTTTATTGTACTAAACCCCGCAGTTGAGTTAGCTCTGGTACAATAATAAGGTTGAGTGGTACTACTTAAGAAATGAAGTTATTAATCGTTTTAAGCGATGAGTTGCTATAAATGATTAATGGACGCTCGATATCTTAAATACGGGATTCAGAATGTCTAAGTGCAAGCCCGACTCAACTTGGTAATAAAGGGTAAGTCGGATTCTTTCTCTAGTGGCATGATCGAATGTTTATAAATTAATTTATGTTACGGGCAACATAAGATAATTAATTTATTTGAGGCCGCCTTTATTCCTCAGCATTTGATCCTCGGGTCGCCCATCCGTGCCCATAGCTTAGCAAGAAAATCGGTCCCTATATCTCTATGGCAAGATTTTATTCTCTTTATCCCACAATGATATAATTATATTTATGGAATATGCATAGATCCTTTCCATATAAGAGTATGGAAATAATCCCAAGAGTATGGAAATAATCCTAAGAGTATGGAAATAATCCTAAGTGTATGGTAATATTCCATATAGGATTATGGTAATATTCCATATAGGATTATGGTAACATTCCATATAGGATTAAGGTAGTGCATTATAAATATAAGGTATGAGATAATGTCTAGTACTCACTCACAAATTACAAGCAAGAATTTTGGTATTCTCATCATATTTGAGAGAAAATTTCGTGAGTTTTGAGAGGTCATCATGATTTTCCAAGCATTCTCCATAGATCGCCCTCACCGACGTTGAGATTGGGCATCCGGATACAGATCCGGAAGGTCAGCACGAGTCTCGACCGTTCGATCCGCTCATCCGCTCGAACCACCTCGACAGATCCAAAGGTAAACACGTGAAAACCCCTACGTGTTGCGATTTAATTATATAGACGATGCTAGGTTTATAATCAATGTATGGTGAATTAAACACCCAAGATGGATCCTCGGCGTAGGGTTAACAAATGTTTTCCTACATACCCCGTAGACGAGACCTCACGAACTACATGCCGACCTCCCCGAACAATTCCAAGGAGGAGGATGGGGCCCGCGCGACGCGGGACAATTTCGAATTAAAGTCGTACGATCGGTATGGTGCAAGGAGAGCGGTTCGGAGGAGGATCGAGGACCCGAATGCTCATCCGGAGACATTCTCGATATATGTGACACCATCAAGCAAAATGGGGTGTCACAAGACACAATCCGGATGCGCATGTTCGGATTCTCTCTGCGCAGCCAGGTGAAAGATTGGTTCAAGAGCTTGGACCGAACCGGATAAACAAATGAAAACTTTATGAAGTTCCTTTCAAAATACTTTCCGCCACCAAAGCACGTAAGATCATATCCGAGATCTCCCACTTTGCCAACAAGGAGGCAGTCGTTGTTCAAGCATGGGAGAGATTTGGGGTCTATTGAGAAGATGCCCACAACACGGATTCTCTAAAGAGCGGCAGATCACGCAGCTTCTGAGTGGGCGACACCTCACACGAGGAGTATAGTGGATGCATCAGCAGGAGGATGGTGTTGAACCGACGAGTGGAAGAGGTTAGCCGAATTTTAGAAGAGATGGCTGCCAACAGCTACCAATGGCCAATGGAAAGAACGCCTGTGGCAAAAGCAGCTGCTGTAGAGAGTGACTCGAAATATGACGAGCTCATGAAGAAGTTCACTCTTTTGAAGAGCCAGATCGAGACAGAGGATGTCAATTATGTCAATCAGAGGAATAATGGGAGAAATCAGGCATACCATCCGAACAATGTAAATCATCCGAATCTGTATGATGCCAACCCCAATAACTTCCAACAACCTCCAAAGGGCTTCGTGCGAGTAATGGTATGATTCAAGAGCCAAGAAGCGAATTTAGAGGAGTTGATGCGTGATTGGTTGTGAGCAACCAACAAATGACGACAATCGTAATCGATTGCCACATAAGCGAACTTCGTTCATCAATAGCACTACTCGTAAAATTGCACATCCGAATCCACCACGACACCGTGGGCAAACACTTGAAGATCTTTGGATAATCGATCGGTCGGATGGCACGCGGTAATACACACCCAAAGACGGGCCAATTTTCGAGTATCTGAAGTGAACCCAAAGAATCGGTGCGCCATCCGCACGAAGTGGAAAAGCGTATCGACCCACCCGGACGAAGAAGGAGCGGCGGAAGAGCACCTCGCGATCGAGCTTGCGGCCGTGAGCCCGCGAGACATCACACGTTCGGCCGGTTCGATGAATACGCGGCGACCCCATTGCGGAAAAGACTGCGACCGAGCTCGCGACCGCGAGACCGACGCGAGACATCAGCGAGAGCTGTGGGACGAGCCCGCGCCCGCGCCCGTACCACTACCAAGACGGCAAGCAACAGAGGTCCCTAGCGACCGCACTCGCGATCGTGAGGACGGCCGTGAGGGACGCCCAGAGCCGAAATTCCCGACATATACGCCTCCTGTTCCATTTCCAAGTCGGCTAGCTAAGTCAAGATATGATGAGGAGTTCGCCCGATTCAAAGAGATATTTCAAAAGTGAATATCAATCTACCCTCTTTGAAGCCACTGCGAAACATGCCGGATATGTGAAGTTTACGAAAGATGCATTAGCAAGCAAAAGAAATTGGGTAAATTTGAAAAAATTAACCTATCTCAAGAATGCGATGCCATCTTACAACGAAAGTTGCCTCAAAGCGTAAAGATCCGGGAGCTTCACACTCGAGTGCGAGATTGCCGAGCACACATTCCCCAACGTGTTGTGCGATTTGGGAGCGAGCATCAACTGATCTTGGTTAAATGTATTCAACCGCTTGAGCTAGGGAAGATGAAGCCAACAAAGATATCATCGATGATGGTGACAAGTCGATCACATATCCTAAGGGAATTGTTGAAGGCGTGTTGGTAAGAATTCGGGACTTTGTCTTTCCCGCTTGATTTTGTTATATTAGACATACCGAATTCAAGCATCAACCACTAATCTTGGGTAGACCTTTTCTAGCAACCGGTCGTGCTTTGATTGATGTGCGTGAATGTGACCTCACGTTTCGTGTCAATGATGAGGAGCTAAAGATTTCAATATATGACGCCATCAAGCAACACGATAGTTCGAGCACCTGAAATTGCTATTCGATCACTCATCGCTCACGCTAGTCAAGTCTCGTGATTTGAAGGTAACCGACCATTCGATGAAGATGCTAGAAAGAAGAGGTGGACCCGCATAAAAATCGAGTGAGTCGTTGAGTTCGGTGGAAGCTACTCGCGCACGCATTGGTGATGCGGTAAGCGCTTTGTCAGCTTGTATAATGTTTCCTCGACACTATTACAATCTCTCCGTCCGATTTAATACTTGATCGCATATATCTGTCCCCTTATCTCATATATAGTTAGATCATACAATGTGTAGAAGATCACGTAAGTCCTGTATGATCGGTCAAGCTTAATGAGATATAAAAAAGTTTGTCACACGACGACTTTAGGCAACAGCAGCTTGCCTAAGCCAGTCAGAAGATAAAGTACTGACTTAGTTGCTTCTATGCCGGGTACGCCTCGACGATCAAGGATCACAAGCAGATGAGTCTCTTCTTTCTCGACCGCGTGAAGAACCAAGATCTCGTGACTTACGATAATCTAAACCTCGATAAGGTATTAGGGAGTATGAGTTGGCCGCACCATCACTTCACGTTACTGCAGCGGAGGGTTATAGATTCTAACCCAAGATTCTCGCACTCTGCGTCGTCAAAAGTTGTCAATGTCACGCTAGTTATCTAGATCGGCAACCGATCCGCTAGATGATGACGCCCCTCAAGAAAGTCAGGTTTATTGTACTAAACCCTGCAGTCAAGTTACTCAAGACACATATAAGGCTCGATGGTATTACTTAATAACAGTGATATTAATCGCTTGGCAAATGATTGCTAGAAATGATTAATGGACGTCGATACTTTAAACACGGGATTCAGAATGTCTAAGTGCAAGCCCACTCAACTTCTAATAAAGGGGTAAGTCAACATTCTTCTAGTGCATGATCGAATGTTTATAAATTAATTTATGCTTCTGGCCGAACATAAGATAATTAATTTATTTGAGACCATCTTTATTCCTTGCATTTGATCCCTCGGGTCGGCCCATCCGTGCCCATAGCATCGTGAAACGCTCCTATAGTCCTCCTCAAGGCAAGATTTTATTCTCTTTATCCCACAAGATATAATTATATTTATGGAATATGCATGATCCTTTCCATATAAGATTATGAATAATCTCGAGAGTATGGAATAATCCAATAGTATGGAACTAGAGTATAAATCCTAAGTGTATGGTAATATTCCATATAGATTATGGTAATATTCCAAGTGTATGGTAATATCTCCATATGATTAAGGTAGTGCATTATAAATATAAGGTACGAGATAATGTCTAGTACACACTCACAAATTACAAGCAAGAATTCTCACCTCATGGGGCCTTGGAGAGTTTTCAAAATTGAGAGCTCGGTGATTTTCCTCGTATTCTCCATAGCTCGCCCTCACTGCACGCTGGAGTTTCGGGTATCCGATACAGCCCGTAGTCAAAGCACGAGTCTCGACTGCTCAATCGCTCATCCGCTCGCTCCACCTGCAGTAAAGGTAAACACGTAAACCCCAACGTGTAGCGATTTAATTATATAGACGATGCTAGGTTTATAATCAATGTATGGTGAATTAAACACCCAAGAGGATCCTCTGCGAGGGTTAACATACGTTATCCCTACACTTATGCGTGCCGGACCTCAAGATCCTTCTTAGTTTCTACATCTTGAGAATTCAATGCGCATCGGATTTCTCCCTCACCTCATTCTCAATCACACGACCACCTCAAAACCGAATCGCTCGGGCTTGATGGGGTACTAGGAGCTTCCCACGCTTTTTGCTGCAGAGTTCGCTCAGCAGTGCCGCAATTTGCCCTTTCATGCCTCCAAACGCTTGTTTAAGTGATTCTTGGCATCCATCCTTGCGAAAGATCCATTCTTGGGCCATCGCATCCTCAAATGCTGGTCTCGAGGCGCGGAGGCTGCTCACGATACCGCGTGGTATTGCCGATGTTAGAACCGCCAAGGGGGGCGTTGGTATGCCTCATCGCTGAAATTGCCGGGGTCACGAGGTCTTCCGAATGGGGCGCCTAATTAGAACTTGCCCTCGACTCTGATTTCTCCATCCCACGTTAGGTTGATTCTCCACCCGAGCCAAACTCGGTCGATTAGACTCAACCGCCGTCGTTAAATCATGTCGCATAGGCTGCTCCGTCACCTCAAGAGTCGGCTCTCCCATCCAGGCACGATCAACGTTATGCCCGGTTTACTCAAATTCCACACGGCTCTAAGAAATCTCACGTGCGTTTGGTTGATCGGTTTCTCAATTTCAGCCTTCTCGCTCCTCATCAACTCACCACTTGTTTAGTCATGTAGTAGGTTCACGGCACGAGCCTTGCTCTCCCACCGACCGACTTGCATAGAAGTAGCAGCCATGGCTTTAAAAATATCGATTTATATCCATCGCCGCCCAGAACCGATGCTCCCTCCCGCCGTTGTCCACCATGTATTGAAACCATGGGTCAATCCATCATAGAAGAATTGATACAAAATTTCGCTGCAAGGCATGATGAGGACACTTTTGCAACAAGTCCCCTGAACTGCTCCAAGTCTTCATGGAATGGTTCGTCACCGTTCGAAAAGTCATGATCCGAGCCTCAACTTTTCGTTCATGAACTTGTCTACCACGGCGTTCCAGCCTCAGCAGAGTTGTGTGAGAGCCGTAAACCAAGACTTTGCCTCATCTTTGTACGGAAACACCGCATCTTCAATCGATCTTCATTTAGTCCTCCTCCCATGAAGGACTGCAAACCGAGCAAACTACTCTTATAAACCCAAAGCATCCTCACTAGCAAGCCCATGGAAAGTAGGCATGAGGAGAAATGGTTCGCTTTCAACTCAGATCATCTGGCCGCTGTCCAAGAACAATTGGGGACGAGCTACCCCAATCACGCACTATAAAATCACGCAGAGCACGGCATTCTCACCCATCTCTCAACGGGATTATCTTCAACAATAGGTCGATCTGTGATAAACCGCTCGATTGCTCACCACTCAGTGGAGAACCTCCAGCCTCCGAAAAGCGACCTTTAGTTCTTCGAACGTGGTCCAACCGGTAGCAGCTTTTATTTAGATCACATCACCCAGCATACAAAACACTCAAACAAGAAAAGATCACACGCGAACCTCGAGAATAACAAAATAAAACAAAAGAAACACGGAAAACAATCAACACAAACAATACGCCTTAAAGTTTTACTGAACGGCGCCTAAAATTTGTTCAACCAAAAGTATACCTTCAATCGACTCGAATCGCATTTAGGTGTTATAAGAGGAAAGCTAACCCTAGTCGCCTCTCAAGGAAAACTTAACAGGCCTAATGCTTCTGTTGCTCAGTAAAGTTATTAAATCCTAAACACTCTAATACCAATAATGGATTTTAAACATTCGATGAATCAAACACGAGAATTAAATAAAGAAACCTAAGCTGTGGTTGTCAATCCCAGCTAAATTACTTAAAACAAAAGATCTAAACTAGAGGTCACAAACCTTAGATGATTAACTACCAAACACAGAACAGAAATAAATCAAAACAATTAAATTAGATCTTCAAACAAGGATCAATGAAATTCAACAAGAACGATTAAACATGAATTTAAAGTTCAACACCACTGCATAGAATTCAGATTATTAAACCCTAAACAAGAACTAATCAAGAACCTAATGAAGACAGGAATAATCGAATCTCTAATCAACATGTAAACGAGTAATCAAGAACAATCGAACAAAAATCGATCAATTACTTTCAACCAAATCCAAAATTACACAATGTATTGCAAGAACCAGAATGAAATTATTGATGTTGCTAGAATTCATAAACAACATGAATACCAATGTAAAGTAATGTCCGAATCGAAAAGTCAAGAACAGTCCCGACAGCAATGGAATGAAAACGAAAAACAAAAGTCTCACTTCAAAATAACCTCAAATAGGCTTATATAGAAGGCAACCGAGCCGGCCTGAAAAGAACGCTGCCAGAGGGCAGGCGGCCGCTGGGAGAGCGGGCGAGGCGCGGCGAGGCACGCCGAAGCGAGGCGCGGCGAGCGAGCGGACCCAGCGCTACAGAATTGGGAAGCGCCGCCGGAGGAGCCGGGCGCTCAGACGCGGGCAAGTCTGAGGCGCGACGGGCGGTGGCGCTGGCGGGCGCGCAGCGGGCACGCGGGCGGCAGCGGTGAGCCGGTCACCCGAAGCGCATGGAATGGGATAAACGCGGCTCGGAGCGAGCCGGCTCAGCGCCAAGCGAGGAGGCGCTGGGCGCGCGGGCGCGCGCGGGCGGCGCGAGCAGCGCGGGCGCTGAGCGCGCAACGCGCGCGCGATGCGGCGCGCTGGGATGCTCGCTGGCGACGGGTCGCAAGGGCGATTTCAATAATTGTTGCTTCTCTCGTCCAACTCCAAATAGATCCGCCCCTATAAACTCCTATCGCGATGCTCTTCATTATACCCGATCCTGAAGATAGCCATCCTATTTAATGCGATTTTCTGCAAATTGAAACGAACCAAGTAAGTCCAAACGATAAATAATAATTCGAACTAACGGCATAAATGTGATAAACTAATGAGACAACATGCAAACAATACCAATGAATAGATGTATTCATACCAAACAATACTACTTAATGAATTAAAAGATTAATTATTTTAAGACTGTAATGCTATAAACAATTAATGGACGACGATATCATAAATACTGGGATCTGAAGTCTAAGTGCAAGCCCGACTCAACTTCAAGAATAAAGGGATAAATCAAGATTTATTCTCTAGTGGAATGAATAAATGTTCATGAGTTAATTTATTTTCGCCGAACATAAAAAATTAATTTATTTAGAGCCATCTTTCTCGATTGATCCCCAACCCATCAAAGTTCAGAGTGTCACCCAATTCTGAGGGAAGCACGATCTGTGAAGTGTGGTTAAGACGGAAGTACAGTCGGTACATATAACATACATGATAAGAGATGACCATGAAATCAGAAAGATCTCCTCTATAATTAGCATACCAGGTCAAAACAATCATCGTAATAATATCGATATCATAACTTCGTAAACATGATCTCGATTTATTATAAGTAGCAAGAAGGCAAATAAGATTACATCCTCGTCAACTAGACCGATCAACTCATATAGATGCTCAGACGGACTCACAAATAATATAACAAATCTTGTTCCCAATCGTAAAGCAAATAAGGACAAGAATACATAATTAGTAGTACGATATAACACAACATCGCGAAGCATAGCATGAAGAACCATAGCCCACCTCAGCCGCCTGGCCCACCCTCCTCCATCATGGAAAAGATTTGAAAGAGTTCTATGAGTACTAGCGACATCAAATGGGTTTTATCATAAAAACAAAGAATCATGATGCCGAGCCCGTAGCACTTACCTTAGAAGGTTTTAAACGTAACCATCTTAAGCAAGCAAATAGATTTTTCATTTTTCGATACCCGATCCATATTATCCGATTCCATCATGAACCAGAACCACGGCTCTAACGATCCCGCCACCCATCACATGACATCTATTCGCCCGAACATATCCACACTGTTCGAACGATCACCAAGCTACTCGTGTGGACTTGGGTGTCAATCACCCGCCGTAACCATAACCACCTCATTACCATTTCGTGTGGACTGGTCATCCCCTCGTAACCATAACCACGTGTTCGGGGTCTATCCTTATGATCAATACTCAATGCGATCAACCCATCGTCAGAGATCCGTGCACAAACCATGATAGAACCATATTCGATCGAGAACAGAATAATTTCACAAAACATTTTACTCTGACATGTTTTATTTTGAAATATCGTAGTAAATAACTCAAAATAAGCATATATAACCCAACCGAACCGACCTAAAACGCCTAACCTGAGATATCTACGATCCGTGACTTCACCGATCGACGCGTAGGTACCTGTAATAAGACGAACAACTTTTGGGGTCACATCCCACCAAGCAAAGCAACAACGTGATCCAAACGACGATCGTAGCAAATTTGGGTTTCACTTTCGAACCCACATTCGCACTCTCCGGTTTTCAAATCAACTCGATGCGTAAGGAAATATATTTAGGCATCAAGACCTATAATAGGGTACTTTTCAAAATATGCGCATGCAAGTGACTCAAATCTTAAAAAGAAGCCTTCAAAATCGATGCCTCATCTCGATCTGTATAACATCCAAAATCGATGCATGAAATGGAAACATAAGCAATATGCATAACGCATCAACATGGAATGACAAACGACGTTGAAAAGGATAACCCTGCATGTACTTCCTTTAGAAAACTCAAGCAACGTAAAACATCCCGACATGCGTAAACGCCAAAAAACAAAACGGAATCTGTACTTTAGTAGAATCAAAGCCCGAACTCAAAACCTAAAGGACCAGAGTGGCGGTCCGTGACTACCAAACGGCGCCAACAGCCACGGCGTGGCTGCTCATGCGGCAGGCGTTGTTTGGCTGGATGCCGCTTTCTGCCTGCCTTTAAACTCGAGTTCTATGCTATACGATCTACTAAAAGGCTGGAATCAAAACAAGAAAAGGATAAAACAAAAACGGGTTGCCCGAGGGTGGTTGATCGGCTGCAGTTGCCAGCAGAATGGCCGCTAAGCCTCCCGGCCGATCCCCACTCCTCTCGCTGCCAGTGCACTGAGCTGCCTCTCTCTTCCGAAACACCAGTAGACGAGGAAATGAACGTTGAAACGAAGGCCCTAGCCTCCTATTTATAGGAAAAAGGGCGTAGCTGTCATGCTAAGCGCCCTTTTCGAAAACGTAAAAAACCACGCAACTTTTGCAAACGAACTCCAAATTTAGCAAACTTAGTACCCATGGACACGAAATAAAATACGAACACAATGACTATAAACAAGATATGCTTTAAAAGATCCATGAAAAGTCCGATTCGATAACTTTAATGCCAAACCTTGGGTGGTCAAAACTCAGATACTTAGATGTCTATGAATTGGCATAAGACACTCTTCACAACGCCTCGAGGTTTCTGACTGGCCAGTGATCACCGAAACAAAAGTCAACCTTTCGACCTTTTCTAAAAACGTGCCATGCAAAATGTAAGCTTAAAAGACGGGTATTACATCCTCCTCCTCTAGAAAAATTTCATCCTCGAAATTTCAAACACGTGAGAAACAACCTCGTGGACTCGAGCCTCAACTTGTCTTCCAACTCCCACGTAGCTTCCTCCTCTCCTCCGTGGTGATTCCACAACACCTTACTAACTAACCGCTGTCTCAACCCTCGAGTTCTCGCTCCAAACAGACCACCGGTCTCCTCGAACTCGATCCCGAGCAAGAACCACTTGTCATGCTTGATCACGTGTTTGGCCAACACGCATTTTCTCACCGAGAAACGAAACACGCTCACGAACATCTCCGGACGCTAGGAAAGCTAACCTATGGCAACGGGCCTATCCTCTCAAGAACTTCAAGGTCCAACGAACCTTGGTCGAATCTCTACCTCATTTCCCAAAACCGACCTTTCGCTGGGAAACCTTATGAAAACGCGATTCTCCGATCATGAATCAAGATCCGCTACGACGTCTTTCCACGAGGACTTTCGCCTCCCCGAGTTCCTCGATCCTTCGATCTGATTCGATAATCTCGACCTCGCTGAACCATCTCTCGGTCCTAACATCTTCTCTCGCCCACTTCTGCCCATAAAGTGGCGATCGACACTTCCTTCCATACAACGCCTTGGAGCTCATTCTATGGTGGCCTCGATAACTATCTGTTATAGCAAACTCTACCAAAGGTAGATCTCTTCCCAATTTTCACCGTCGGCCACGATCGTCCGCAAGATGTTTTCCAAAACCGACTCGTCTTTTGTTATCGACTCGTCCGCTTGAGGATCGGAATGCCATACTAAGATTCAGCCTTGGTCCTACAGGTCTCGCAGACTCTCCAAAACCTCGACGTGAACCTCGGTCACGATCCGACGTAATCGATACCGACACCACGTAACCTACATTTTCTCCGACGAAAGTCGAGCAAGTTATCTAACCGACGCCATCCGGATCGGTAAGAAATGAGCTGACTTCGCCTACCATCGACGACAACCCATATAGCTGTTTCCTCTCACGACCTTGAAAACTCATCACAAAATCCATACCGATATGATCCCATTTCCACTGGGATCGTAACGGTTGAATAATCCGACGGACGTGCTGTGCATGTTTTCACTTGCCGACAAGCCAAACAACGCTCCACAAACGCTGCTACATCCTTTTTCATCCCTTCCCATCAAAAGTTCCTCTTAAGGTCTATGTACATTTTGGGCGCCGGATGAGTCGTAGATAGGTGCCTCATGAGCTTCACTCATGATTTTATTCTCAATTCCTATCATGGCACACATAACCTTCCTCGAATAGTACGCTGTCCTTGCTTCCGCTAAACCCTTGCTATCTTCTACCTTGCTTTCAAACGATCTTTCCGGAATTCGCCTCCTCGCTGCAGACTCACAGGCTTCTTCTCAGTCCGGGCTCACCGTAAAATCACATGAATCCTAGACCGATTCCTCGGTGAATCACTTCCAGTCGAGTCTCGAAATCTCGAATAAGTCTTTCTCGCAGAAGAAGACATCCCAACTTCGCCCCGATCATGCACTAAGGGCATCTCGCTACTTATATGCTTTTCCCGGTGATAATCGACAGAGCAATCATAATCCTTCACCAACTCCACCATCTCCTTTGCCTCATGTTCACTTCTTTTTGTTCAAAGAAGTACTTGAGGTTTTTGTGATCCGTGAAGATTTCACACTTAACCCATAGAGATAGGCTCCAAATCTTCAACGATGAACGATCGCAGCCTAACTCCGTGATCGTCGAGTTGGATAGCTCAACTCGCAAGTTTCAACCGACCGGACGCTTGTAAGCTATAACCTTCCTGCTCGCATGAGAACGCAACCCAAACCAAGTTTCGATGCATGTGTGTGACCACAAACCCATCGCTCCTTCCGCACGCTAACACCGAGCGTTGTTAGCTTCTTCTTTAACTCATGAAAACTTGCTTCACAAGCTTCGACCATGAAAACTTGATTCTCTTTCTCGATGTTAAGGCCATGCCTGCCAACTTCGAAACCCTTCGATGAAACGTCTATAATATCCGCCAAGCCTAGAAAGCTTCAACCTCATCGGCATTAGTCGAACCTTCCAGCTACTTACTTCTTCAACCTTCACCTGGTCGACTTTCGATTCCTTCGCAGATACTGATGTGTCCAGGAACATCACTCTTTCGAGCCAAACCGCACTTGCTATACTGGCATACAACTCCTCTCCGAACGCTCCTGTAATCGGCACGGAGGTGTTCTCATGCAACCCAAGATTCTTGGAATAGATGAGAATATCATCGATAAAACCAAGACGAAACTATCCAGACATCGATGGAAAACTCGATTCATCGATCCATGAAGATCACACGATCTGTCAAACCAAACGTCATCACGATGAACTCAGAGGCCATACTCGGCCCCGAACGCTGCCTCGCAACGCCTCCTTCCCGATCTTCACCGATGGTAGCTCGACCAAATCGATCTGTAGAGACACCTCCCTTGAGCGGGTCAAAAGATCGCCGATCCTTGGAAGAGGATATCTGTTTGATCGTCGCCTTATTCAGCCTCAATCAATGCACATCCGCATCGACCCATCCTTCTTCTGATGAATAACGGCGCCCCCACTACTGGACACGCTAGGTCGGATAAACCTAGATCCAACAAGCCTCGCAATCGCTTTCAGCTTCGTAATTTTTAGGCGCCATTCTCAGTAGGTGTTTTGATACCGGGCTGCTCGCCGTGTTCCAAATCAATAGTGAATTCCACTTGTTCATCAGTGGTAAACCCGCAAGTCCTCGGAAACACGTCCCGATATTCACACACCACCGCTCCTTCTGAATCGCTATACTGCTCATCGTGCCTCGCAAACCTACCAAGAAAGTTTGACAATTTCTTCCCGATCATCCTCACCGCCGTGCCGGAGATCATCGGGCACGAACACCCATTCTATGCCGTGGAAACAAACTTCCACTCTTCGGCCGTCAAAAGCAACTTCTCGAGACAACGATAGTTGCCTATGTGCTTTTCCAACCAATCCATGCCAAAGATGACTTCAAATCTTTCATTCCGGACATGCCAAACAAGGACTTTCTGCTCACGATTTCTACCTCTGTTCTGCAAATCTTTCGCTTAGCACTTCGACGGATGCTACTTCATGGGACTCGGATTCCTGGGTACCAAACCCAACCTCTCACACGCGATTCTCAAACAAAAGAATCGTGAGGCTCTCGATCAAACAAAGCTAAAACGGTTATCACTCATATAGATTATACCGCAAGATTTTCGGAGCTGACTGCTCGCCGAGCAAGGCGTACACCCTCTTGTCATTGGCCTTTCGTTTGTCGCTAGTGACCCCCGCCCGTTGTTTGTCTCTAGCTGAGCATGATTCGCTCATGAGGTGATGTCGCCTACAGGCACTGACTGCTGCCTCCTAACGGACAATCTCGAGGTAATGTCCATCTTCTTACAACGATAGCACCGGTGCTACTCTGCTCGCTACAAATGATCTCTTCGCATTTCGGCACCAAGTTTTTCCACACCGCCGCACGGGTTGGAAATTCTTCCCAAGGTTTTCTCTCAACGCCTTGATTCCTCGAATCATCGACCGCCTCGTTCCTCGAACACTTGATTGCCTTCCCGATCATCCCATTTCCTCTTACCTCTTCCTCCGCCGATGGTGTCCGTGGCATTGTTCTTCCCGGGCAACATCGACTCAATGTTTAATGCCCGGTTCAGGATCCGCGACGCCGATCTGCCCGACGCGAGCGAATTCGATCTCACGGCCGAGTCCTCTCTCCGCTCGCGCCTGGCCGGTCACCGTGACGTAGTATAACGTGAGACATTTCAACAGCGATCGTTTCTGACCGCCTTCTTCCTCGATGAAGATTCCGAACTCACGTTTTCTCTCGTCAGAACGCCAGCACGCATTTTTCCATGAGTTCTTCCTTGAAATCTTCCCACGATACCTTGTCCCATCGCCCCGGTGTTAGAGTCCTTCTCACGGATTCCCACCAAATCGCCTCAGTCTGCTAGCCGAAAGATCGCGCATTCAGCTTTTTCGCTTCTTCGTAGCCGATGTATTCAAGATCCTTTCGTGGATCGATCCGCTGGCCAGCGATCGGTTCGCCGAGACGCGTCGAACGATTCGCCCGCAAACTCTCGATCGCATGCCCGAACCAAAGGTGGTTCCTCGGCTACTTCCACGTTATGTTCCTCCGTTTGTTCTCGCATCTGCATCGACGCTGAAACATTAGAAACACTTTCGCATAGATAACCGTATCATCGCATAACATATATCATCACCCATAGCACATATCATCACATATATCAATATCACGACGATCACATATAATCATGCAATCTCAACATATCATCGCTATGCTTTTCATAACATTATCATCACACATCACATAGATCATATATCATCGGCATAGCTCATATCACATATAAGCATCAAAACATAAACATACGCCATAGATAGCGTAATAAGAATATTCTGTTCATGAAGGATCGCAAAATACAAGATCAAGGTATGTACCAAAAGGTCGAGGTGAGCAAAAGAATCTGACTCGCCATCGCAAAGATGCCTGCCCATGCTTCTAGCAACACTGTCCACTGCATACACCGACATCTAGATCCTCGCCCCGCACTCATTCACTATTCCCCATTCGCTCCACTGCTCCACTCGCCTCCTCATTTTCTTCCTTCCAATCGTGGTCAATTGGCCGCCGCCAAAAGCGATCCGCATGGAAGCAAGCTCGGGTATGATCACATCCAAGTCAGTGCTCATTGCCTCGGTCGGTGAAAGCCGTTCGAGTCCTCGCTCCGCGCTTGCCTCCTCAATGTGCACTCATCGAGTCATCCTATCCGATCACCTGTCCTCCAATCCTCACTATCCTCCTCGTTCTCATCTCGGGTCCTCCTTCTTCCTCGTAGTCCTTCCCCCGGATGCCACCGATACGCTTTGGTGGCATGAAGATTCGACTCGGTTTTTCCGCCACCGCTTGACGACAATATCTCGCCCCGGAAGTTCCCTCAAAGTCGTTTTGATCCTCCAGGTAAGGATCGTCGATGGAGGTGTAGTGACGGTGTATCTCGATGCATCGGCGATCGCTCGATTGATGGTTGTTCTCCCAATGGCTCTTCGGAACATCATCCTCGCTCATCGATCCGATCGGCCCTCGAGTGCAACCACATCCTCCCATGGTATACGGTGGTCGCCCACTGCCTCCATACTCGAGCAAATAACCCAGAAAGTCCAAGGTAAGGTGCCTCGATAGATCCCGCAACAACACATGTCCTCGCCGCCCACGGTTGCCAACCTGCCGGTAGCCTTTCTATCCGATAGTAGCCGATTCGACTACTTTCCCACCGCCTCTAACCTTTCTCCATAACCCAACAAATCTTCCTAAATACTCCCAACGGCTCATGAATATTCCGGCACATTCTCGAATTTACTGAATGCTCATCCATTCTGTGAGATCTCAACCAACGTTGTCTGGCCATCAATATCCATAAACTCACATGTTAGTTTATCAACATAACAACAAATATTCAGTTTTTTTCGTCTCTCCTATCCGGTAATCATGTCTCATACACATGTTCATTACAACACATATCCATATCAATATCGATATAATCACGTAGCAAACACAGATTCACTTACAAGCACTCGCTTATCAAAATAAACAAGATTTTCAATCAACAATACATCGCTATGTAAACACACAGACTTACATCAACCATACGTGATCACATTAATCACATCATATCATATAAACGATTTTCACATCACAAACACACAGCCCTTTTTGTTCCATCAATCACTTCCACATCCACATCACCATCCAACCACATCTCATCCACATCACGCTTACATCACGTAAACTTACCATGCCAAAGCACATGAAACCAAGATCACATCAACTCACATAACCACATAAAGCATCAAGAATAAACACATACCTCATCCTTCTAGGACATGCCGACGCGAGCCGAGGGTAGTATCATGACTGATAAAAGTTTAGAAGAACAAGTTCTAAACACTCAATTTCAAGAACGCACATGATATAAAAACGAATCGCTTTGATATCAAACAATATAGCATAGCCAAAGCGACGCTCTCCAGTAAGCTCGAGAATAAAGATAGATGTCGTGGCTAAGAACATCGCCTGATACCAAGCGGTATCGATATCAAAGATAGATGATGTATAGAACACCGCTCGATACTGTCAGCCATGCCCCACGAGGAAGGCACTACGCCGGGTGTGATTAGTGGGGTTAAGGAAGTGGGGAATACATATAACATACATGATAAGAAGATGTGACCATGAAATCGAAGATCTCCTCTATAATTAGGACATATCCCGGGGAGCACAAACAATCCACCAATCAGAATAATATCGATAATCAACTTCGAAAACATGATCTCGGTTTATTATAAGTATGCAAGAAGGCAAAATAGATTACATCCCGTCAACTAGACCGGTCAACCACATAGCATGCTCAGACGAGACTCATCAGAATAATATAACAAATCTTGTTCCCAATCGAAAGCAAATAAGGACAAGAATACATAATTATCGAGTATCGATATAACACAACATCATGAAGCATAGCATGAAGAACCCACTCCACCTCGCGTGCTCGCCCTTCTCCTCCATCCGTGAAAAGATTTGAAAGAGTTTGGGGTGAGTACTAGCGACTCACCGGGTTTTATCATAAAACAAAAGAATCATGATCGTGTTCGGAGCACTTACCTTAGAAGGTTTTAAAACGAACCACTTCTAAGTAAGCAAAATAGATTTTTCATTTTTCGAACCGATCCGCTATTACATATTCCCATCATAGAACCATGAACCACGGCTCGGAACGTATCCCGCCACCCATCACATTTACATCATTCGCCCGAACATATCCGACCACGCCCGAACGTATCCAGGCTAATCTCGTGGACTTCAGGGTCAAATCCCGTAACCATAACCACCTCATTACATTTCGTGGACTCGGGGTCTATCCCTTCGTAACCATAACCACGTGTTCGGGTCTATCCTTATGATCAATACTAAGAGGTGATCAACCCACCGGTAGAGATCCGCGCACAACCATGATAGAACCATATTCGGATCGAGAATGAATAATTTCACAAAACATTTTAGGCGTATATGTTTTATTTTGAAATATCGAGTAAATAACTCAAAATAAAGATATATAACCAACCTCGAACCGACGAAACGCCAACCGAGATATCTACTGATCCGAGACTTCACCGATCGTGACCGGTAGGTACCGTACAAGACGAAAACTTTGGGGTCACATCCCACAAGCAAAGCAACAACATGATCCAAACGACGATCGTAGCAAAATTAGTTTCACTTTCAACCCACATTCGCACTCTCGGTTTTCAAACAACTCGATGCGTAAGGAAATATATTCGCATCAAGACTAATAGTAGTACTTTCAAATATGCATGCATGCAAGTCGACTCAAATCTTAGCAACAAGTTTCAAAAATCGATGCCATCCTCGATCTAGATAAACCATCCAAAATCGATGCATGAAAATGGAAACATAAGCAATATGCATAACGAGCAACATGGAATGACAAACGACGCTGAAAAGGATAACCCGCATGTACTTCCTTTAGAAAACTCAAGCAACTAAAACATCCCGACATGCGTAAACGCAAAAATGTAAAACTGAATCGGTACTTTAGTAGAATGCATAGTTTAACTCAAAACCTAAAGGACCAGAGCTGGCGTGGTCCGCTGACCACCAAACGGCGCCAACACAAGGCTGGCTTCGCCAGCGGTTGTTGAATGGGCTTGCCCATTGCTCGCCTGCTCCTTTAGAATCCTGAGTTCTATGCTATACGATCTCAAAGGCGGAATCAAAACAAGAAAAGGATAAAACAGAAAACGGCTGCCCGGGTTGATCTCATGCTCCAGCAAGAATGCCGCACGAGCCTCCCTACGATCCCCACTCCTCCGGGCTCAGCAGTCTGAGCTGCTCGCCTTCCAGAAACACAGAGACTAAGGAAATGAACGTGAAAAGGCCCTAGCCTCCTATTTATTAACCATTTTAATCCGCATAAGAAAGATCACATATGTAGCCAACAACTTCAGCTATTAATGAGAAGTTGATTACTAATTTTCCCCATCATAGCCTCTAGAGGAAAATAAGCAACCCAAAAGGATCACAAAGAATATGCTTCCTACGAATGTTCCTATCTCACCAACTCAAGGCTTATCCGATTATGTATTCAAGATCGACGACAATTAAAATCATACGTAATTAATCGCAACTATGATATGCATCAAGATTGATCAAATCAACACATATAATTAAGAACCAAGAATCATGAATCAAGGCCGAAGGTAAATAACAATAGCGTAAATCACAACATATAGATAGAATCATGCAAACCCTGGATTAGAATCAAATTTAGCTAGACATAATTAACAATAAAATATGAAATAATCATAAAAGTAATAATTAAATAGATCAAACCCGTAGGGAAATGTCGAGAACAATGGTTGGGTTAGTGATCCAAACCCAACGAAAACGGAAAACGATGGAATTTGTTCGACAAAAGCGCTCCTGCTGCTAATCAATGCGTAGAACAATTGCGAACGATGGAAAACTAAAGCTAGAATGAATCTAAATCAAAGCTAGAGGAAAATAAATGAAAACTAGAAAAACCGAGGAAAACTGTAAAATAAGTGCAAGGTTAAATGGCGGTAATGCCTATTTATGAATTAGGGTCAAACCCCACTGGTTCGCCGCCATGCTCGCGGTCGGGCTGCGTCGCGAGCACGGTCGCGAGGATTTCACCGCCGCCATCCTTCGGTTCCGCATGACGCCAAGACCGGGTTGCCTCACGGCCACACCTCACGGTCGCGCAGCGTGGTCGCGCATGAAAATCGCCGCTGGCACGCTCGCGCTCACCGGGAGTGCTCGCTGCTCGATGTCCTCTGCGCTGCTGCAGGCCGACCTAGCGGTCGCTAAGACGGTCATGAGCCTTTATCTCAGGCATCCGCTGCCGTGGCGCGAGTAACTTCGCCCGGGCGGCCGCAAGCGATCAGTCTTATTTCGCCTCGCTTGCTCGCCCTTCGCTCCATGCTTCGGTTTTCAACTTATGTTTGCCTACAAAACACCAAAACGGAACCCAAGAGCGATCTTCCAAAATATATAAAAGCATTGAGATCCAAGACAAACGCACTTTATCGATATAAAATCATCTTTAGAAATCAACAACGTAAAATGTGTGTTTATCAACCCCCAAACTTAAAACATTGTTTGTCCTCAAACAAAACAAAACAAAAAGGAAAGAGAAACACAACAAAAGATCAACGAGCCGAAGGTGATTAACCAATAAAGCCTCGTAAATATCTCAAAGCTCAAAATCATTAGTGCACGATTTACATTAGTCAACTCGACAATGTAACCATTGAAAGCAAAATCTCATTCAATTCAACCTCACAATGGACGTGTGTAATATATAGAGTACACTCAACTCATAAAGAAATAAGGACGTGTATGCACTCAAAATCAATGAATGCAAAATCTCACCATAGGTCATTTCTCTAATATTCCATCACGTCAAATGCATTCAAATTAGGATCACAAAGGACTTTTCATAGGTTGACAGTGACACATTGTTAAGGTAGGGTAATATACTGCAAGTGACTCAAATATATTCTAAGTACTTCCTCTCTATAATCACCATGGACTTTGTCCATTTCCTTTCCTTTCCAACATGCTATTTCAACATTTATTCACCAAGGTACCATATACTATGATAATTGACTTCCTTTATGCTCATACTATTCACAAATTTTTTTTTCTTTCTCGCTTTGTAATAGATCTTATAGGTCTATTTTTTTCACACGGGTACCATACTTTATCTTTTATCACCACTTTGCATAACAAAACAAAATTTTCTCCCATTTGATATCCATCCTCACCTCCTATCATCCGTTAATCGAAAGAATAAGGTCTAATAAAGGCTCAAAGAAGACACAAATGGTATATATATCATTAGTGTTCGATAAATATATGGTTTAACAAAGAGGCCTTTATCCTTTCCATATTCAAACACATATCGCAGCCTATTACGTAAAAACGGCAAGTTCTAGAAGATAATTACATGCACGATATCACAAAATAAAAGAAACCAACAAGATGTGTATACAAGAAAGCTCAAGTCTCACGGTTTTAGCAAATGGTTAAAACAAGTCTGCTATCTCAGTTATCCATGTCATTTTCAACATATCATGCACTATCACATATTTAATGTAAAATTTCTATCATCATTCACAATGGATTAACACATTTCACTTCAACCTCGATCAGATCGACACAACAAAACACAAAAGACACGTATAAAAGCCCCAAATATAATAACTTAACAAAACAAAGCAAAACATAAAAAGGACTCTCAACACAGTCACACTCTACCGCTCCACAACTTATTGTCAGACAATGTGCAATGGAGACAATAAGTTTGCAAAAGAAGTGATTGGGAGATCTACCTCAATGTCGCTATTTACTCGGGGTGGATAGAATCCTCGCCATTGATGATATAACGCTTGGGACTTAAAAAAACAAAGCAAGACAGGCAAGGAAACAAGAACAAGAAAAACAAAGTAAAACATAAAGCATGAAAAATGTTGGGTTACCTCCAACCAACAGTCGTTGATTATAATCGCAGTAAGCTCGGGTACCTCTCAGTCAATCAAGCGATTTGACAAATGTGTCTTTCAGAACTTTTTCTCGCTCGCTGCCAGCATTC